>CAUYLG010049906.1:0-50649 GCA_963573385.1 Cacajao melanocephalus
GCTCAAGCCTGTAATCCTAACACTTTGAGAGGCCAAGGTAGATGTTTCATGAGGTCAGGAGTTTGAGACCAGCCTGGCCAAATATAGTGAAACCCCATTTCTACTAAAAATACAAACAAATTTAGCTGTGCATGGTGGCACATGCCTGTAATCCCAGCTACTTAGGAGTCTGAGGCTTCCTATTGCTTGAACTCCGGAGACAGAGGTTGCAATGAGTCAAGATCCTGCCATTGCACTCCAGCCCGGCCAACAGAGTGAGACTCCATCAAAAAAAATAGGGTATAGGTATAATTATATTATTTGAAATCATAGTCAATAAAGTTAATCTTGATATATGACAATGATTTTAAACTAAGCAAATTTACTTGCAGAAGTAAAATTAATTTCATAGGTAATAAGCGGAATACTTCCAGTACAAGCCTTCATAGATCAGTTAAGTGGAAAGTAAACAGGAAACACCTGTCTATTTGAAAAGCGTTGGCAATTGTGATGTTTGACATAGACTATATGACACAGAAGACATAGTTTCAGAAAACATTTATGAAATTTTTAATTATAACATGTTTTTCAATTGTCAGTTACAGTTTGATTTACAATATACAAAGACATAAACCAGTTACTCTATTTTGTGTCTCCCATAAAGCATCTATTTTTCCCTCACATAAATGTAATAGACATTTATCTACTCTCCCGTTTCCTTTTGCCCAGGAAGAACAAGGATTTCTATCTTTGGCAAATGAGAAAAAGGCACTCTTTTGAAGGAACGTTTTTAATTTTCTCACAAAAGGAGTAAGATAAAAAGGTGAAGGTAAGTTTGCTTAACTATTTTATACTAAACTATGTAAAACGGTTCCTAGAATTTTATTTACATATACAAAATATCACAAACAGCATACTTCAGAATTAAAAAAAAATCTTCTATAGTAGAAAAAAAAAACTCCTTACTAAAGTTCAACTGGTAAAAATATGATACGACATACACATTTTCTAAATGAATTAACTAAGACAGTGTAAAATGATATAGTATACAAATAAATTATTTTTTGAATAATCCAGGTTTTAGTAACAAAAATTCTTCTGACTTTATCACAAGAATATGAACATAGTTCTGCAAATATTTATAATATTAAAAAACAACGAACAGAGTAGGAGAGTGGAATTTAAGTTGAAACTTGGTCATAGAATGTTTATTAGAAAATAACTTACTGACGAAAGAATAATATATCTAATATTTAATCAATAATTTATATAGCTGACTAGGTTCAATATACATACAATTTATTTTAAGTGATTTGTATAAACATAAATATATTTTTCAAAAAATAGAATTGAATTTCCCACTTCCATTTCAGAATTTCTATTTAAAATTTAATTGGTGTGTATTTTGTTATGTACATTGTTTTTAAATGTATTTAAAATGTTTGTTAAATACATGTTTTTAAAAATGGGTATATAAGTATATTTTTATTTATTAAGAAAGAAAATTCTACAAGCTACAGACTACTGTATGTGACTTCAGATTTCTTTAAAACAAGCAAGAAGAGATTTAGCCTTCTTAAAAGAAATTTCAAAAATATTTTAAATGCCACCAAAGTAAGTTTTATGAGCAAAGGACAAATAAAAGATTTTCCATACAAGCAAGCACTAAGGAATTTTTTTTACCACTAGACCAGCCTTACAAGAGACCCTCAAGGGAATTGTAAACATGGAAACAAAAGAATAATACCTGATCCCAGAAAAACACACTTAAGTATATATCCCATAGCCCAAACACCCTGTAAAGCATCATGCAATAGAAATGACAAAATAACAAAATAACAATTTCACAATTGAAGCACAACCTCAAATATCAATATTAACCTTGAATGTTAAATGGTTGAAATGTCCCATTAAAAGGCATTGAGTGGCAAGTTAGATAAACAACAGGACCCAGCTATCCTTGTCTACAAAAAATCCATCTTACATGCAGTGACACCCATAGACTCAAAATAAAAGGTTGGAGATACATCTGTTATGCAAACGGAAAACAATAAAGGGCCAGAGTCACTATTCTTATATTGATAAAATAGGCTTTAAACCAACAACAGTAACAAGAGACAAAGAGGGTCATTATGTAATGATAGAGTTCAATAAGAAGACTTAACCATCCTAAATGTATATACATCCAACAGTAGAGCACCATGATTCATAAAATAAGCACATGTATACCTAAGAAAAGATATAGATAGCTGCACAATAATAATGCAGGACTTCAACAACCCACTTACAACATTAGACAGATCATGAGGGCAGAAAACTAAAAAAAAAAGAAAAAGAAAAACATATACCAAAGCTTTGTCCACCACAATATGCATTTCTAGATAAAAAGGAAATAAATCTGGAACCACTGGTTCTGAATAGAAAAAAGAAAAACAGCATATAATACATGATAATTTTCATAATTTGTTTACTTGAACTCTTCATTAAAGCTATTACCACGGCACTTATAAGATATGTAGAGGTATTTTCTTTATTAAATTGGTTAAATCAATGAATAAAGGAGGTGTTGCTTTATTAAATTGGTTAAAATCAATTAACAAAGCTTTAAATTTTATGGCAAGGTACTCAAGTAGTAGAAAGATTGCCCATGAAGTTACAACATCTTATCTACAACTTCCAGTTTTTGAACTAAGAAAAAACACTTAGCATTTCCATCTATTCCTCGGCATATCAGAAATAAACTTTTGCTTTAAAAATTAAAAAAAAGGAAAACTAAAAAAATAAATTCTGGACTTAAATTGAACACATGACCAAATGGACTTAATATACATCTACAGAATACTCCACTCATCAAACATAGAGTCTATATTCTTCTTATCTGGACATGGAACATGCTCCATTATTTACCACATGCTTGACCATAAAGCAAGTCTCAATAAATTCAAAAACATTGAAATGATACCAACCATACTCTCAGACTTCAGTGGAATAAAAACAGAAATTAGTATCAAGAATAGCTCTCAAAGCCACATAAATAAATGGAAATTAAACAAATTGCTCCTGAAAAACTTTTGAGTAAACAAAGAGAATAGGGCAGAAATTAAAAAAAATAAATAAATGAAAACATGGATACAATATATCAAAATCTCAAGGATGTAGAAAAAGCAGTGTTAGGAGCAAAGTTTATAGCACTAAATGCCTACGTCACAAAGATAGAAATATATCAAACTAGTGATCTAACCTTAAACCTAGAGGGACTAGAAAACAAAAACAAACTAACATCAAAGTTAGCAGAAGAAAAGAAATAACTATATTCAGAGCAGAGTTGAACTAAACTGAGACACATATATTCATACAAAAGATTAATGAAACCAAAAGTTTGGCACTTTGAAAGGATAAACATGATCAATAGACTGCTAGCTAGATTATCAAACAGGAGAAAAGATCCAAATAAACACAGTCAGTAATGGCAAAGGTGACATTACAACCCATCCCACAGAAATCCAAAAGGGCATTAGAGACTATTATGAACATCTCTACAGGCAAACTAGAAGATCTAAAGAAAATGCATAAGTTACTGGAAATAAAATATCTCAAAGTTGAATCAGGAAGAAATTGAAACACTGAACAGATCAATATCAAGTCTGAAATTGAGTTAATAATACAAAACTAGCAACAACAAAAAAAGCCTCAGATCGGATGAGTTCATAAACAAATTCTACCACACATACAAGAAGAGCTGTTACCACTACTACTAGAACTATTTCAAAAAAGTGATGAGGGACTCCTCAACTCATTCTGTTAAGCCAGCATCACCCTGATTCCAAAACCTGGCAAAGAAACCACAGAAAAAGAAAACTATAGGCCAGTATCTCTCAGGAATATAGATGCAAGAATCCTCAAAATATTAACAAACTGAATTCAACAGCATATTTAAAAGTTAATTTATCATGATCAAATAGATTTCATTCTTAGGATGTAAGATTGATTCGACATATGCAAAACAATAAATGTAATTCACTACATAAACAGAATTAAAAGCAAAAATCATATAATTATCTCAATAAATGTGGAAAAAGCATTAGATAAAATCCAACACTCCTTAATGAAAATCATCAGCAAACTAGGCTTCAAAGGAACATAACTCAAAATAAAAAGAGCTGTCTATGACAAACCCATAACAAATGTCATAGTAAAAGGCAAAAACTAGAAACTTTCCCCTGAAGAACTGGAACAACGCTGGGTGCACTGGCTCACACCTGTAATCCCAGCATTTTGGGAGGCCAAGGGGGACAGATCACAAGGTCAGGAGATTGAGGCCACCCTGGCTAACATGGTGAAACCTCTCTCCACTGAAAATACAAAAAATTAGGTGGACGTGGTGGCATGCACTTGTAGTCCCAGCTACTCAGGAGGCTGAGGCAGGAGAATTGCTCTAACCCAGGAGGCAGAAGTTGCAATGAGGTGAGATTGCACCACTGCACTCCAGCCTGGGTGACAGAGCAAGACTCCATCTCAAAAAAAAAAAAAAAAAAAAAAAAAGAACTGGAACAAGACAAGGATGCCTACTCTCATAGTGCTGGAAGTTCTACACAGAGCATCAGGCAAGGGAAAGAAATATATGGCATCCCAATAGAAAAGGAAATCAAACTCTCTGTGTTCATGGATGATAAGATACTATACTTAGAGAGACCTGAAGAATTTGCCAGAAATGGATAAATGACTTTAGTAAAGTTTCAGGATATGAAATCAATCTATAAAAATCGCTAGCATTTCTATCCACAAGTAATGTTCCAGCTGAGAGCCAAATCAAGAATACAATGCCATTTACAATAACCACATATAAAAAAGTTTTTGGAATACGTCTAACCAAAAGGGTGAGCGATCTCTGCAAGAACTAGAACATACTGACCAAAGAAATAATAGGCAACACAAACATATGAAAAAAACACACACAAAAAACTCATGAATTGGAAGAATCAGTATTGTTAAAAAGGCCAGGCCGGGCACGTTGCTCACACCTGTAATCCCAGCACTTTGAGAGGCTGAGGCGGGAGAATCACGAGGTCAGGAGATCGAGACTATCCTGGCCAATATGGTGAAACCCCATCTCTATTAAAATACAAAAAAAAAAAAAAAAAAAAATTAGCCGGCATGGTGGCACGTGCCTGTAATCCCAGCTACTTGGGAGGAATAGTGTGAAATTCTTATCTTGTTACTTTGTCATTTCTATTGTGTGATGCTTTAGAGTGTGTGGGCTATGGGATATATACTTAAGTGTGTTTTTCTGGGAGCAGATATTACTCTTTTGTTTCTATGTTTACAATTCCCTTGAAGGTCTCTTGCAAGGCTGGTCTAGTGATATAAAATTCTAGTACTTGCTTGTATGGAAAATATTTTATTTCTCCTTTGCTCATAAAACTTTGTTTTTTGGCATATAAAATATTTTTGGAATTTATTTTAAGAAGGCTAAAAATAGCCCCCTAATCTCTTCTTGCTTGTTTTAAAGAAACCTCAAGTGACATACAGTAGTCTGCAATTTGTAGAATTTTCTTTCTTAATAAGTATAAATATATGTACTTATATAAGCATTTTTAAAGACACATATTTAACAAACAATTTAAATAGACTTAAAAACAATGCATATAACAAAATACATACCAATTAAATTTTAAATGGATTCTGAAACGGAGGTGAGAAATTCAATTCTATTTTTTGAAAAAATATATTTATGTTTCTATAAATCATTCAAAATAAATTGTATATATATTGAACTCAGCTACACAAATTATTGATTAAACATTATACCTATTGTTCTTTTTTTAATAAGTTATTTTCTAATGAACATTCTATGCCCAAGTTTCAACCTAAATTCCACTCTCATACTCTACTGTTTGTTTTTTAATATTATTAACATTTGAAGAAATATGTTCACATTCTTGTGGTGAAGTCAGAAGAATTGGGGGGATTCTCTTATGTCTAGGAATTCAAGAACAGTCTGGGCAACATAGCGAGATCTCACTTCTATAAAATATTTAAAAAAAAAAGAGAGACAATTAGCCAGGCATTGTGATTTACACCTGAGTAGTAGTCGCAGCTACTCAGGTGGCTGAGGTGGGAAGGTTGCTTGAGCCCAGGACGTTGAGACTGCAGCAAACTGTGATTGCTCTACTGCACTCTAGGTTGCGCTACGGAGTGAGACTCTGTCTTAGGAAACAAAAAAGACAGAGAAAGAGAACATTTTCTCACAGAAAGATTAATACAGATGGGTCTCCTAACATGCAAGTCAGGGTTTTCCAGAGAGATAGGAACCATGAAATATGTGAGAGGGGAAATTACTATGGACTTGACTTATATAATTGCAGAAGTGGTAAAGAGTCATGATAAGCTCTATGTAAGCTGGTGAACCAGAGAATCCCTTAGCATGACTCTGTCCAAGTCTAGAAGTCTCAGCACCAGAGAAGCTGATGGTGCAGTCACTAGTCTGAGGCCAAATGTTTGAGAGTCGTTGAGGGGCTGCTGGTACAAGTCCACAGTCTAAAAGCCAAAGAACCTGGAGTCTGCTATCCAAGGGAAGAAGGAAAAAAGGTACCCTGCTCCAGAAGGGAAGGAAAAAGAGAACAGAGAGAGAAAGTTCCTCTCCTTCCATCTGTTGGTCTCAACCAGGACCCTAGTCCATTGTATGGTGCCAGCCCGCATTGAGGGTTAGTCTTCCTCTCTCAGTCCACTGACTCATACATCAGTCTCCCATGGAAACATCCTTCCAAACACACATGGAAACAATGTTTACCAGCCATCTATGTGTCCCTCATTCCAGTCAAGTTGACACCTAAAAGTAACTATCATAATTCCACCCTTGGTCAACTTGAGAGCCATATATACACATCTTCTTAAATCATATTTACTATCTAAATAAAAACAATTACAAGGTCATAGTTCTATATAACATGACTTATCTCTCCTTCAAGCAACCAAAAACACAATAATCCCTTTTCCACAAGAGAAGATAGTGTCGTGTGATGTTTATTCTTCTCCTGATATCTCATAACTTAAATACTATCATGTACAATTAATGATACTTAAATGTTATAAAGTCAATAAATGCTTTGTAAATGATAAAGATATAAGAGAAGGAAGAAAACAAAGATAATTGCTTAATACATATGCATATATGCACAAATGTGTTTTTAACAAAAAAGGAAGGAAAAACTCATGACAATTACAGTCTTTGTTTTTTTAACTGGCTGCGGTATTTATAACTGTCTTCTTCTATGACCCATTCGACATTCTCTTTGCCTTCAGCAAGCACCTCAACTGGTTGTAGATTTTTAGCTGGGAAAGATGACCAAAATCTTTATTCACAAAGAATCTGGGACATTTGTAATCCTGCCTGGATTGGATTGTTATAGTTTCCCATTGACCATAATGATAGGGCATGGTGGTATTACAAAATGCTCTAAAGGATCTCCTGTATTCCAGACATATGCTTCTTTGCCTTCATTATGGAATAGTAACCCAGTTTTCCCTTAGTAGTCAGGACCAATCAATCACCCAAGCCAACACAGTAATTCCCTTCCTTAGCCTGTTGACTCAGAGGCATAAGGAGACCAAAGTGGCCAGGTGGCCACTTCCAGTTCAATTATATAATTGTTACGTGTCTTTGTAGAAGCACTTCTCTCTCTGGAACTAAGACCTCTAGGCCAGCTGAAAATGAAATCCTAGAATAGGAAGCAAAAATGTATTCAGTTGGTGACTAGGGGTAACGTGAGTGGTACTACTCTCATTTTTCTCCTTGATCCTTGGATCAGTAAATCCTGGCTATGGGAGAAACAATCTATATTTTAAACACTGATGTGGAGCATATACAGCCTTCTGGTAAACATTGCACTAGCCCTGCAAAGTTGTATCACCTAGCTGGTGCCATAGCCACAAGTTCAGAAGACCATTTCAACTGTTCTATCAAGACAATTGCTTCTGGGTCATGGGGAATATGGTAACAACATTAACTTCTGTGAGCATGAGCCCATTGCTATACTTCTTTGGCTGTGAAGTGAGTTCATTGGTCAGAAACAATGCTGTGTAAAATAACATTAAAGTGGATAAGGCATTTTGTAAGTTCACAGATGGAAGTTTTGGCAGAAGCATTGCATTCAGGAAAGGAAAATCCATATCCAGAGCAAGTATCTATTCCAGTGAAGACAAATGCTGCCTTGTCCATAATGAAAGCAGTCCATTGCAATCAACCTGCCACTAGGTAGCTGGCTCATCACCCTGAAGAATGGTATCACATTAGGGGCTTTGTGTTTATCTCTTCTGTTAGCAGATGGAGTCCTCAGCAATGGCCATAATCAGGCAAACCTTAGTGAGTGGGAGTTCTTGTTGTTGATCCCATGCACAACTTCTGTCCGTGCCACAATGGTGACTTTGTTCATAAGCTCATTAGGCAATGACAATGATGTCTAGGGAAAAAGGCTGACTGGTGTTCGTGGAATATGACATTGTATCTGCTCAACTGTTAAAATTCTCCACTGTTAAGGTCACCCACTGGTAAGCATTCATATGGGATGCAAATATCTTTACATCTTTGGCCCACTCACAGAGGTCTATTTACAAGAAGTTATCCAAATATTTCCCTAAAAAACAAACAAACAAAAACGTGATTTTTTTTTCAGCTTTAAGATGATACCAAAATGATATGCATTCAGCAGAAAAATACTTTGAGTACTTATAAAGGCATTCTATTTTTCTCTTCTAATACATTACCTGATATATTCAACACTCCATTATAAAATAGGCTTTGTTAGATGATTTCCCTCAATTTTAGGCTAATGTAATTGTTGTTGTGAAGGGACTGACAGGTTCATATGCCTGGTGTGCAGTAGCATCCCCAAACACCAAGACAGCAGGATTTGCTGCAGAGAAATAATTTAAGGATCCCAGGGCAGCTGAGTGAGGAGATGGGAGGAATCTTCAAATGTATCTTCCTGAGGAATTCTGGGCTGGAGTTTTAAAAAGGATCACGGAAGTTGAGAGACTGGAAAATTTGGGACATTGGTTGGGGTAAGGAGGATAAAATAATGAGAATGTGGATGCTATATTCTTTGGTGAGTCAGCTGATATAGGGTCCTGAAGACCAGCTGGTATCAAAAGTCTTACTCCAGGAGTTTCACTAGTATGCAAGACCTGACAGAATATCTTATATGGAAAACTTAATGTTTAACAATGTTCACGTTGTTATCTATAGAGCAGTTAAGGGAAAACCATAATCTTGTGACAGGATCTATGCAACTCTGAGGTAAGAGGCAGCAGACAATGAGGAATCTGATCAGAGAGCAAGCTAACCTAATGACTGGTGCTAAATAGGCTGCAAGCTGGGTTTGCTTTTGTTTCTACTCCTCCCTTTTTCTCTGACTAATTTTATAAAGTTAATAGGAACAGTTTCATTCTGAAGATGTTTAGGGTAGGCTAGGCTAAGTGCTGGTACTCAGTAGGTTAGGCATATTATATTCACTTTTGACTTAATGATATTTTCAGCTTAAGATGGATTTATCAGGATGTAACCCCATGGAGGAGCATCTGTATGATGCTTTGTGAGGTGAGGTTTACTGATGATATTACTTTTATCCAGTTTCCCAACAATCCTGTTTTTCATGTTGTAGAAAATTAATCCAATTTCTTATTTAATTTATTTATATTGAGTGCTAAGTCTTAAGATAAATGGTTCCGGCTGGGCGCAGTGGCTCATACCTGTAATCCCAGCAATTTGGGAGGTTGAGGAGGGCCAATCACCTGAGGTCAGGAGTTCCAGACCAGCCTGGACAATGTGGTAAAATCCCGTCTCTACCAAAAATACAAAAATTTGCTAGGTGTTGTGGCACATACCTGTAATCCCAGCTACTTAGAAGGCTGAGGCAAGAGAATTGCTTGAACCCAGGAGGTGAAGGTTGCAGTAAACCGAGGTGGGGCCACTGCACTCCAGTGTGGGTGACAGCGTGAGACTCAGTCTCCAAAACAGAGAAAAAGGAACTACTAAGGGTTGTCTTGTAAAATTCTGGAGGTAAAGCCCCATAACCTGGTTTTTCTTTTCCAACCTTAAATGTTTTTCTGAAAAAAATAAAGTTTGTGGGCCATTGCTGTAAGATAGCTTCTTGCACTTTTATGATACATCATTCTGATGTATCTCATATCCATAATATTCGTTGCACAAAAAAATTAAACATTTGTGTTAAACAACAAAAGGTTTAAAGAAATGTCAGAATATAAAGCAAATTTTTCTTAACAATTAAAATATAGTTATGCTAACAAAATTTTTATCCTTGTCCCTCATAATTTGGGCCTCTCAAAAACAGACTGAAAAAGAAATTTGTGTACAATTGGCTTAATTATGAAATGTCCTGAGGAACAACACCTGAGGGAAGAAGCATTGGGTGAGAGAGAAATTGAAGTGCAGTGGTCATAACTGATCTCAGGTATTTCTACTGAAGCTATAGAGATGGGATGATCTTTCCAAAGGAATCTCAGCAGGAAAAGGCTTGGTCCTTTCAATACTCTCCATTTAATCAGCCATAGAATGATAGCTTTCTTCTGGAAGGAACAAAATACCATTGGGGCAATAGGATTTAGTTATAATCTATGTAGTTGTTCCTACACTGGAGAAGCATCAGTCAAGAAGATTAGGGATATAGTTAGGAGACCGTACTGTCTAGGCAAAGACCTAATTCCCTAAGTTCTTGTAAGAATATATGCTCCCTTTCTATAAAAGTCCTGTTTTCGTCTTTGCCTTTTTATGCCGAAATCAAGATTCAAAATGTAATGACAAAGGAAAACATATTTAGATGAGCTAATAGTGGACAAATTAAAATTTTTATAAATAATTGGATATTTATAATTTATAGTAGGTTCAGTTTAATTCCAGTTATTTATATGCGAAAATGCTCATGGTTTTCAATAATAAAATGTAAAACAGGAGGTGAAATAAAAACTATAAGTTAAAAAAGAGATATATGAAAAAAATATTTATAACAGGCTTATTGCCAGATCTCTATTCATAAAAAAGATGCATCTGATAGATAGCCCAGGTTGTCGAGCTGGACACCTGTATTAAAAAATAAAATTAAAAATAAAAAGCATGATCAAGCTGTGAAGTATATTTTTCTTAAAAATTATTTTTAGAAATAGAAAACCTATTACTTACCTAATCTTCCACCCCTTAGAAAGGCAAGGTGCTGTGATTCATGCCTGTAGTCCTAGCTACTTGGGAGGCTGCAGCAGATAATTGCTTGAGCCTAGGAGTTAGAGGCCAGCCTTGGCAACATAGTCAGACTTCTGTTTCTAAAATGTATAAATAAATGAAACTCAAAAGATAGGTAGCATTAAGTGACAAGTAAAATTACATTTTGAGCCATAGATTGATTTGTTATTCTAGCATTTTGCTAATAGCATTTCTAATTGCAGTTGGCATCTCTACCAAAACTCTAACTTGTAAGACTTTTCACTGATTTTTGATATGATAGTAAACAGTTGCTGATCTTGCACAGTAATTTCAGGATATAGCACACCTGTATGTCAAAACAAAATATTCCACAATGAAAATAAACTCAGTCACTTAGATTAGACTCAGTATATATTAATTGTTCAAACTATCACTGCTGGAACCAAACAAATTTGTGAGTTCTGTTTTGAGAAACTAGATCAATATATTAGGCATTCCTAAGCAACATAGTATTTAGCCTTTATACCATATATGGGGTGTATCTTGTCCAATCTTCTTCAAGTTGTGAGGGTCAAAAAACTATTATTTCCTTTCTATGAATGTTAGTATTAAATCAAATAACAAGAAGGGATGTCACAAAAATTCTATCATGGCTTTATGTACAGACAGTACCTAAATAGTCCATCTTTAAATCACATTTGTTATGGTGCAGTTGGGGTAGATGCACCATTTTCAAGAAGCCTCATCTATATAATTCCTCTGAAATAGGTGCAGTATTTGATAAGGAGTTTAAGACCAGCTTTGTAAAAGATGGATTATAAAACCAATGAATATAAAATATTCCTCATATTCAACTGTAATTTGAGAATTCCATTATATTAATAATGTTCTTAGAGGAGAAACTGCTATTTACCTTTCTGTGTTTCTTTCTTTTTCATGATTTTCTATTAGCATATAATTTGAAATTTATGGAAAGTTATAAGAAAAGTGCAAGGAAGTCCCATATACACATTAACACAGATGAGCAATTGTTTATATTTTGCTTGCTCTCTTTTTGCTTGTTCTCTCTCTCTTTATTCCTTCCTTCATACAACACAAACAGGTTTGTATGCATACACATGCTCATGTACATACACACACATACGCAAATTGATACACACTCAAACACAGATGGTTCTGGCTTTGTATAATTTTATTAAGAATGAATTTCAGTTACCTGGTTTTAGTCAATTTCTGGTCAACCAACAAAGCAGTTTAAATTTCAGTTGCAGTGGGATATTAACTTTGAGTGATTGCACAAGTATAAACCTTCTGTTAGCTTTTCAGTCCATAAATCACCTTGTGAATAACAGAAGCATATCATGGTCAGTGACCAACTATATTTCTTCTTTCAATGTCTTTCAGTGACTTTTTTCATAGTGTATCCATTATTTATTTAATGCACAGATACAAAAGTGTGTGGGGTTGTGTCACTTCTTAGTTTCCCAGTGATAAACTCATGTGGCATTTTATGCAACTGGATTATTGAAGGAAGGAATTGACCAACAGAGCTGGAAGTATAGCAAATAATGAAGAATGATAATGCTAGCATGAAACCCGAATTGAACAAAAATGAAGAAATTGAAGAAACAATGGATAACCATGGAAATTAGAAGAAATAGATGACCAAGATTTAAGATATGCAGCCACAGGAATTTAGTGAAAACAAATTTCTCTACATAAATGAGACCAGTGGTTATGACAGAAAGGGTGATTATGTCCCAGAGTGACACTGGCAAAAAAAAAAAATTCACATTAAAAAAAACTCTCTGCCGGGTGTGGCTCATGCCTGTATTCCCAGCACTTTGGGAGGCCAAGGCAGGCGGATCACGAGATCAGAAGTTGGAGACCAGCCGAGCTAACATGGTGAAACCCCTTCTCTACTAAAAATACAAAAATTGGCTGGGCATAGTGGTGGGCACCTGTAATCCCAGCTAGTCGGAAGACTTAAGCAGGAGAATCATTTGAATTCAGGAGGCGGAGGTTACAGTGACCTGAGACTGTGCCAATTGCACTACAATCTGGGTGACAGGATGAGACTCCACCTCAAAAACAAACAAACAAAACAAAACAAAACAAAAAACCTCTCAAAGGTATTTCATGATATTGAAAATGTAAAGGATAATATGTTAGAAGTAAATTCAAATTTAGGAAGTAGAATAATAATTCAGTAAGTTGTAAAAACGGTGTTCACTTGCATGTAAATTAAACATTGAGAAAAGGTAAGCATTGTTCAAATTACTCGTGATGAATTTTATACAGAGGAATAAAATAAATTGATTGTATGTTTTGCTAATATTTTAAATTACAGTGTATAACATACATATGCATTTTACTATTTTTGGCATCATGTCAGCATTCAAAAACTTTGGATTTTGGAGTGTTTTTGATTTCAGGTTTTTGGGATAAGAAAGTTCAACCTGTAGTGAAAAAGTTATTGCAGCCTCATTTTGAGCTTTCCTTGTCTTAGCCTGAATCGGAGAAATTCTTTATGTTTTCTGATCACAAGTTCTTTTACTGGTTTGTGCTTTACAAATATTCAGCATTTGTTTTGTCTACCTTATTTATTTTCTTAGTAGTGGTTTTGGATGAATTTTAATCAAAATAAGTTAATTTAAGTAAATTAGACCAGATGTCGTGGCTCACGCCTGTAATCCCAGCACTTTGGGAGGCCAAGGCGGGTGGATCACCTGAGTTCAGGAGCTTGAGACCAGCCTGGCCAACAGGCGAAACCCTGTTTCTACTTAAAATACCAAAATTAGCTGGGCATGGTGAGGTGCACCTGTAGTCCCAGCTACTTGGGAGGCTGAGGCAGGAGAACTCCTTGAACCTGAGAGGTGGAGGTTGCATTGAGTAGAGATTTCGCCACTACACTCCAACCTGGGTGACAGAGGGAGATCCTGTTTCAAAAAAAATTTAAAAACTTAATAGAATTTAATTTTTAGAGCAGTTTTTGGTTCAAAGCAAAATGGAGGATTCCCCATATCTCCTCCCCACCCACACATAAAGCCTCCCATACTATCAATACTCACATTGTTGTGGTACATTTATTACATTTCACTAACCAACATTGACACCTCATTATCAACTAGTCTATAGTTTACATTAAGAGTCACTGTTTTATTACATATTCTATAGGCTTTGTCAAACATATAAGGACATGTATCCACCATTAGAATATCTTACAAAATAGGCCAGGCACAGTGGCTCATGCTTGTAATCCCAGCACTTTGGGAGGCCAACGCAAGCAGATTGCTTGACCTCAGGAGTTTGAGATTAGCCTGCATAACATGGTGAAACCCAGCCTCTACCAAAAATACAAAAGTTAGCTAAGTGTGGTGGTGTGAATCTGTGGTCCCACCTTCTCTGGAGGCTGAGGTGGGAGGATTGCCTGAGCCTGGGGGCAGATGTTGCAGTGAGCTGAGATTTGTGCCACTGCACTTAAGCCTGGGCAACAGAGTGAGACCTTGTCACCAAAAAATTAAATAAATACATAAATAAAACAACAAAATTATACGCAATAGTTCTACTGCTCTAAAAATTCCCTGTGTGCCACCTATTCACCTATTCATCTCTCCCTCAGACCCCAACTTTTATTGTCTCCATAGTTTTACCTTTTCCAGAACATCATACAGTGGAATAATGCAGTATGTAGTCAAGTTGGTTTCTTTCACTTAAGAAACTCTTTCACATGGGCATTTAAGATCACTCATGTATTTGAGTGTATTCATAGTTCATTTATTTACACAAAATAATATTTCATTGTATTAGTATACTATAGAGTATTTATTCACCTATTGAAGGACATCTTGATGCATTCCAAGTTTGAGAAATTATGAACAAACTCTATGTAAGGATAAATATAATCTTGTTCATAGGTAAATACCAAAGAACATGCTTGCTGGCTTGCGTGGTAAGAGTATGTTTAGTTTCAAAAGAAACAGCCAAATTGTCTTCCAAAGTGATTGCACCATTTTGCATTATCCTCAACAATGAATGAGAGTCCCCATAAGAAGTTTTTATTTTAATAAGACCCAATTTATAATTTTGATGCTGTTGCTTTTTGGGTTTAGATTTAGAAATTGTTGCCTACACAGAGCCAACAAAGACATTTTCTGTATTCTTTTAGAAGCTGTAACATTTTAAATCCCAAATTTAAGTTTGTGAGACTTCTGTAATATGTGTTTGTGGTGTAAAAAATCGGTCATTTATTCTATATAGAAATTAATTTGTTACAGCAAAATTTAAAATTATCTGATATCTCTATGGAATTGCTTTGGCATCTTTGTTAAAGTCAATTGCTTCTATATTTGCAGTTTTACTTCTGAAACTCTTCCACTAACAATTTTTAGTTATAATAAAAACTGCACTCTCTTTACTATGTAGTTTTGCAGAATTTTGATGTAAAGTAGTACAAATGCTTCAACTTTAATTTTTCAAGATTTTTCAGCAATTCTAGGACTTTTGCATTTTTAATGTAAATATAAGATCATTAATTTCTGTAAGAAAGATATTCTATGTTAAAAAGCAATTTTTATTTGGGATACAATTAACGACTTACATGCATTGAGGGTCCAATTTATATACATGTGATTATTCTCTATTTATTTAGATCTTCATTAATTTCTCTCAACAATGTTTTGTAGTTTTAGCAATCATGGAAATATTTTATGAAATGTACTCCTTTTAACTTACGCTTTCTGATACTATTGTAAGATATTTTTAAACATTTTTAATTTTAAAATGTTTAAA
The DNA here is from genome assembly GCA_963573385.1 of Cacajao melanocephalus. Taxonomy (NCBI): domain Eukaryota; kingdom Metazoa; phylum Chordata; class Mammalia; order Primates; family Pitheciidae; genus Cacajao; species Cacajao melanocephalus. Next base: position 15,983 of record CAUYLG010049906.1, read on the forward strand.
GCTTGCATAAAAATGAAATATATTTTTTAATATTGACTTGACTTTTTACCTGGAACATTTTTAGATTCACTAATTACTTTTTATATTTATCTTGCAGATTCCTTATGATTTTCTATGTAAATAGTCATTTCATCTGTGAAAATAATCATTTCCTCTGTGAAAATAATGCTTTGCTGCTTCCTTTTCAATATATATGCCTTTAATTTATTTTTCTTGCTTTAATGCAATGGATAATTTCTCTAGTACATTGTTGAAAAAAATTCTAGGTTCCTATATGCCTGACTTCATCACTACATTAAGGGAAACATTTAACATTTCAGAATTACAGCATAATAGCTGTAGGTTTTTAATGGATGCACTTTATTGAATTGAAGAAGTTGATGTACTTCCTAACTTGCTCAGGACACTTATCATGAATGGGATGTAAATTATGACAAATGTATCTTTATTTATTGAGATAATTATATTATTTATTTTATTACTTTAGTGAAATACATTAAGAAATATGTGCATGTTAGCACAAATTCATGTTCCTGGGGAAAATAGCTTTTAGCCATAATATATTAACCTCTTTAAATATTACTGAATTTGATTAATTTATAATTTGTTAAGCATTTGTATTTATGAAAACAATTGATCTATAAATAATTTATAATACTTTTATCCAGTGTCTTTTTCAAGTTAATGCTGACTTCATGAAAATAGTGTGTATGTGTTCCTTCCCTTCCTGGAACAAAATTCCCTCCTTTCCTAAGACTATATATATATACACAGATACATATCGCTTTTTCTCCCTTATAAGTGAGAGCTAAACAGTGGATACCTATGGACATAAAGATGGAGATAATAGACACTGGGAACTCTCCAAAATTACTAATGGATACACTGTTCATATTTGGATGATGACTGCACTGGAAGCCCAATACACACCATTACACAAGTAATACTCATGTAAACGTTTGCACATGTACCCTCTGAATCTAAAATTAAAAAAAAAAAAATTTCTTTTTTATCTTAAATTTACATTTTTTTAAGTTGTAAGATTTGTTTTTCAAAAGTGGTCCATACATTCCTGTTTGTCTCACACCCTCTTTCTTTGGCTTTCTCAAAGTTGTTAGAAGTTTTTCAGTATTACCGATCTTTTCAAGGTACTATCTTTTTTCCTTGCTAATTTTGTCTCCTTTCTCTATTATCCACTTCACTGATTTCTGCTCAAGCTTTGTTATGACATTTTTGCTACTTAAGTAGATTCAAGTTTTTCATTATTTCTAGTTTCTTATTTACATTCTGAATTATTCTTTCAAGGTAATTTTAGATTCACGTGAAATATGAAAAAAAAATAACTCAAAGAGATTCTGTGTAATTTTTATCAGTTTCCCCTAATTGAACATGTTGGACAATAACACATCTAGAATATTGACATGAGAAAGGTAATACACAGAATAGGTCTATCATCACAAGGAACCCTATGTTGCCCATTTTTAGCAACACTCAATTATTACTTCACTTTAGTATAAAATAACTAAAGTTATCATAGTGAGAAGATTAAGCACTTTTTTATGTTTAGGTTTTTAGATATTTGCGAATCTTTGAGAATTTTATTTAAAACAATATTCCATGTTTTTATTGGAAATGTTTGTCTTTTCATTACTGAGTTATAGGAGACATTTTTATATGTTTTATGGATATTTTCTCCCAATTTGTGACATTTCTATTCATTTTTCTGATGACATATTTTTGTTAGCAGATATTTTAAATCAAGAAGTCAATTTTATCATATCTTTTTGGAAATTTATGTATATTATTTTCTCTTATCTAAGAAAACTATAGAAAAAAATTGTCTTTAAGTCACAAGGTATTATTTCATGCTTTCTTTTAAAGACATTTGGTTTTTGCTCACAAAATGATAAATATTTTAAAATCATATTATTATGAGTAAAAAATGGACAAAAACATTCATGCATTCAATGTGTAAGTGAATCAATAAACAATTAGAAAATGTACTATGTATCAGGCAGTATGCTTACTTATAACAACTTTTAGATAAAAGTCAAATTAGAAATGTACTTTCTGGCAACAAAATCTTAAAAAAACTGGCAATGTTATTTTCAGTGAAAGGATAAACATGAAGGAGTTAAGGTTAAAAAAAAATAGTTTGCTTTTTAACCAATAATATCTCTCCTCAATTACAGCTTTTATCAGGTTGTTATAGATGCTATTACTGAGACCCTTTCAAGTTATGAATAGAGAGTACAAAGTACTGCTATTTCAATTCATTTTATCTAAATAAAATTTAAAATCATTTAAAAGTGAAAAACACTAAGAAATTAGAATGTTTTCTTCAAATTTATTATCAACATATACATTTCCATATATTCCTATAAGATACGAAAATAAAAGTTTATGCGTGTTAGAAACAATGGAAATCAAATCATTTATTTGTGAATGAATGGTTTTTGTATAGGGTAGGCATTTATAAATTATGCAAACCAGGTAAACCATGATGTTTTTGTACCTAACAGGTTATTGCTGAGTTGTACACAATTGTTCCCAGAAATTTTTGTCATTTTTGAGGATGTTGTAAACCACAAGAAAAATTTGCCACACAAAATAGCTTTTCTCAAACATCTGCTGCCAGGAAAGTTTGTTTGGAGTTTGTGATGATGGATGAATTTTTGACAGGTAATTGCAATTCAGATCAGATGCAGACAGATTTAGTACCTAAAAGTTTTTAGTTTATTAAAATCACCATTGATTTATTTAGCACCCCTTCTTCCCTCCAAACTGTCTTGCATTTTAACACTTTGGGAATTAATAATTCAGCTATGATACCTATAATTTATACAGCAGTTTGAAATATATTAGATTTTTCTTGGTTCCTCAAACAAAATCTTAAATAAGGAAGCACTTGCAAAATTAAGCAATGTTCATGTATAATTATGAAAACAAAAATGTTTTTTTAATAAGTGTGTTCATCAATAATTTGTCATTAAACACTTCCAATTTTTATGCAATTTTTAATCTAATAATTAATTAAACTTTTGTGAAAACATAGACATTAGACCTCTTTTTCTGAGGTGGTTTTCTGGAAGATTGACTTTGAAATGAGTAATTGCACTAAGGAAAAATGAATTGGGGAGTTCTTTAAGGAGTAACCTTTGAGGGAAGAGAAGGAAGTCAGATTGGGTGGAGAGAAGAGTTGAATTCAGTTACAACAAATGTTTCATCAGAGCATTAATGGCTTTATGTGCAGGGGCTAGATCTTTATACCATTCTCCTTATCCCCACATAGATGAGACAATAAACATGGGTTCTCTTCAGAGGAAGGAGGACATGACCTTGTGTGAAGCATCTGTACAGGGTGACACTCAATTGAGACAGTCGTATACATACCCACTCTGCTAGTGCAGTTGATGAAAGCAGTCTAAGTCCTGAAGGAAAACTTGGTAGCACTACATAGTGTACGTGTATGTGCCTCTATAGCCAATCCTCAACTACAATGGTTTGATTTACAATTTTTGGCTTTACCATGATACCAATATGACTATCCTGTTTTCCATTTACAGTAAAGTGTTCAATAAATTACATGAGATATTTAATGCTTTATTATTAGAAAAAAAGGCTTTGTATTAGGTGATTCTGCCCATCTGCAGACTCATGTAAGTGTTCCGAACACATTCATGGTAGGCTACCTTAAGCTATGACGTTTGGTAGGTTTTGTGTACTCAATGCATTTTCAAATATTTGTTTATTATCATTGTTATTATTATTTTTATTGACATGGGGGAGTTTTCACAATGTTACCTAGGGTAATCTTAAACCCCAGGGCTCAAGGGATACTCTCTCCTCAACCTCTCCAGCTACAGGTGCATGCACCACTGTGCCAACCTTCTCCAATTAATTTATAAAAGTTAATATTATTTATATATGTCTCTTAAGTATAAAAATATATACCATTTGAAATACTAGTAAATGGACAGTTCCGCTCCCATCATTACCGAGATATTTGATGCCATCTCTGGGGTCCACTCCAAGCACATGATCTCCGTTTTTCTTCAGAGAAGATGTCATGTATTTTACTTACTAGCCATCTCTTATTGTCATCCAAAAAGCAATTGTTTATGATACAAAAATGTTTTTTGACAGATTGCAACGGACCTGGTCTTTGATCATATGACTAAGTTCTAATAAATGAGATGCCAGCAGGAATATTAGGTGATACATTAGATAGATTTCTTAAGATTGCATAGCTGAAATGTAGATATCATGGCTAGAGATTCGGTCACCTTGGACTATGAGTCAAGGTATCATGAATTCCATGAAAAGTATATGCTAAATAAACCAATGAGTTAAAAAAGCCCAAGGGCCTAAAACTTCAGATTGCCAACCTTGTACTATCTACATCTAACTGTATTAAGATTTTTTAATGAGATATAAAAATTTATATCTAGTTTTCTCATGTGTGTGTGTGTATGTGTGTGTAAGGCTTACTTACAATGTGTGTGTGTATATATATATGTGTGTGTAAGGCTTACTTATAACAGATCCTCATTCTTGTAATTTGTTTATATTGTTCAAGTCTTCTCTATCCATCATGATTTTTATATTCTGATTCTTCTCCAATTATCATACTTCAACTCTATATTGTTAAAAATAAAGTGTCATCTATGTTAGAAACTTAGAACTCTTTCTAATTCTATTATAAATTGGGTTATCTATATTTAGTGTTTTTATTTTACAATTTTGTTTCAGGAAGTTAATGCAGTACAGTTTGTTCCACTGCAGTATCAGTGGAACAAAGGTTTCCCACTAGAAAAGGCTTTTTATGCATTTACTTTTAACCACTGTTTTATCATATCAATATCTACTTTCTTCTATTAGCTTTTTCTTAATACTGATGGCTTATCATGACACTGTGGTGGCCTTTTATTTGATCCTTGTCTCACTTTATTGCTTTATAATATTTTCCAAGGATGCCTCACTTCTAACACATCTTTAAAGTGATAGTTTTCTCAAATTTTATTCTACCTACTGATGGAAGTTTATGAAAGAAGTATGCTGATTTTCTGAGCTCAATGAATTCTGCGCTATTCTTTTCTTATATCATAAACCTTACATCGTTTTCCTTAGTCATCATCTAATGTTGTTGATCTATACAGACTGTTATTAATACAAATTTTTTGAAGAATGTCTTTGGCTAAGTTTCTGTGGAAACATGTGAGAGCATCTCATTCTAAGATGAGCTCATCTGTGACATGACAGGCTCATGTCCAGTGCTCCTAATCTAAACACAACACCTGGAAGCCTTTCAACTTCCCTTTAATGAGTTGAAAATGTTTCCTCCCACTTTTGGCATTCTGACATTCTGAGTCAGTGAATTATGAAAAATTCTCAATATGCACATAAATGATTAACATGTTTTCTCTTCTACAGTGTTTTTTTCATTTTTACAGCCCTTTTTAATGCATGAGACAGTGATTCTTTATTTATCTAAAAATTAATAATTTTATTAAAGCCCTAATGTACCTCTTCCTAATTGTATTCTCTGGTCCCAACACCACTTCAGAATTACAACCAAACTTAATGTATTGCTTATCACCCGCATGTCATTTTCTTTTAAAAATATGTACGTATTTGTAGATTACATTGTTTTGAAAATTTTTAAACTTCTGTACATATATGTTTCGCATTCTATAGCTGACTTTCTACCTTTTTTTTTTTTTTTTTTTTTTTTGAGACGGATTTTTGCTCTTATTACCCAGGCTGAAGTGCAATGGTGCAATCTCGGCTCACTGCAACCTCCGCCTCCTGGGTTCAAGTAGTTCTCCTGCCTCAGCCTCCCGAGTAGCTGGGACTACAGGCTGCACCACCATGCCCAGCTAATATTTGTATTTTTAGTAGAGACAGGGTTTCACCATGTTGACCAGGATGATCTCTATCTCTTAACCTCGTGATCCACCTGCCTCAGACTCCCAAAGTGCTGGGATTATACACTCCCGGCTCTATTTTTTTTTTTTTTTTTTTTGGCTCACATAAACCTTTTGAGGTTAGTCGGTTAATACATGTAACATAATTTTAATTATTTCAAATACTATACAGTATGTTCTTGCACAAATACATCACTGTTTAGTCCTCATACTCATAATAAATATTTCCATAATGGTTAAAATAATGGGTTCTACAACCATGGTGACTGGGTTTATGGTCCAGCCCTAGTTTCATTTGATGAACAGCTTTTGGCAGTATTCTGAGTGCCTTTGTGCCTTAGTTTTCTTTTGGTATATGTCAGACACCATCTAAAATTACCACACAGCGTTTTCGTGAAGACTTATTAACACACACAATGCCCTGAGAAGAGCACTAAGAAATATATAAGTTGGTCTATTTTTGCGTCAGTTGCTTGTGCCTCTGAAGTCCTATCTAAAAAAGTCATTACCCAGTCCAGTTTGATGAAGCATATCCTTTTTGTTTTCTTCTAGTAATTCCATATTTATGAGTCTTACATTTAAGTCCTTAATCCACTGGAGTCGATTTTTGTAATATAGTGAAAGATAGGGGTCTAGTATTACTGTTCTGTACATGGATATCCAGTTTCCCCCACATCATTTATTGAAAAGACTGTCCTTTCCCCAGAGTATGTTCTTGGTGTGTTAATGAAAAATCAGGGGGCTATAAATGCATAGATTTATTTCTGGATTTTCTACTGAGTTCCTTTGGTCTATATGTCTGATTTTTGTGTGTGTGTGTGTATGTGTCAGGACCATGATATTTTAGTTACTATACCCAGTTTTATGTTATTTTGGTTACTATATTTAGAGTCAGGGAGTGTCATGATGCCTCCACCTTGTTATTTTTGCTCAGGTTGAGTTTGGCTTTTTTGCGTTTCCACACATATTATAAGATTATTTTTTTCCTTTGGGGGAATAATGTCATTGGTATTTTGAGAGATTAAATTGAATGTGTAGATTTCTTTGAGTAGTATAGACATTTTAACAACATTAATTCCTCCAATCCATGAACATGTCTTTTCATTATTTCTGCTTTCTTCCGTTACTTTCATCAATGTTTTCTAGTTTTCATTGCATAGGTTTTTCACTTCCTTGGCAAAATCTATTTCTAGGTATTTTTTGTCATAGCTATTGTGAATTAAATTGCTTTCTTGACTTGTTTTACCAATAGTTTGCTATTGCCATATAGAAATGCTATTGATGAGTTTGTGTCCTTTGTAGGGACATGGATGAATCTGGAAACCATCATTCTCAGCAAACTGACACAAGAACAGAAAATCAAACACTGCACGTTCTCACTAATAGGCTGGTGATGAACAATGAGAACACATGGACACAGGGAGGGGAGCAACACACACTGGGGTCTGTTGGGAGGGGGCCAAGGGAGGGACAGCAGGGGAGTGGGGAGGTCAGGGAGGCATAACATGGGGAGAAATGACAGATGTAGGTGACAGGAGGGATGGAGGCAGCAAACCACATTGCCATGTGTGTACCTATGCAACAATCCTGCATAATCTGCACATGTACCCCAGAACCTAAAGTACAAGTAAAAAAAAAAAAAAAAAAAGAAATGCTATTGATTTGATTTTTTTTTTTTTTTTTGAGATGGAGTTTTGCTCTTGTTACCCAGGCTGAAATGCAATGGCACAGTCTCGGCTCACCGTAACCGCCGCCTCCTGGGTTCAAGCAATTCTCCTGCTTCAGCCTCCTGAGTAGCTGGGACTACAGGCGTGTGCCACCATGCCCAGCTAATTTTTGTATTTTTAGTAGAGACGGGGTTTCACCATGTTGACAGGGATGGTCTTGATCTCTTGACCTCGTTATCCACCCACCTTGGCCTCCCAAAGTGCTGGGATTATAGGCGCGAGCCAAATGCTATTGATTTTTTATGTTGATTTTGTATTCTACAACTTTACTAAGTTTATTTATTAGTTTCACCTTTTTTTTTTTGGTGGAGTCTTTAAGGTTTTTCTCTATATATCATCATGTCATTTGCAGACAGGAACAATTTGATTCCCCCCTTTCCAATTTGGGTGCCCTTCATTTTTTTCTCTTTCATATTGCTCTGGCTATAACTTCCAGTACTATGTTAAATAAAAATTGACATCTGTGTCTTGTTTCAGATCTCAGAAGATAAGACATCAACTTTTACCTGTTCGGTACGCTAGTTGTAGGTTTGCCATATACGGCCTTTATTGGGTGGAAGTATGTATCTTCCAGACTCAGTTCATTGACGGTTTTTACTATGAAGGAATTTAAAATTGCATTGAATGTTTTTCAGTATCTACTGAAATTATTATATAATTATCTTCGGTAAATTTGTTAATATATTACATTTATTGATTTGCATATGTTAAACAATTCTTGCATCTGTGGGATAAATTTCATGTGATCATTGTGTATGATCTTTTTAATGTGTTGTTGAATTTGTTTTGCTAGTGTTCTGTTAAGGATTTGTTCATCAAGAATATTGGTCTGTAGGGTTTTTTTTTTTTCTGTAGAGCAAAGAAAATAAAAAAGTGAAGAGACAATCTATAAAATGAGAGAAGTATGTGCAAATTATGCATCTGAAAAAGTGTTAATATTTATACTATATAAGAAACTCAAGCAAATCAATAGAAAAAAACATAAATAATTCAAATTAAAAATGGCTAAATGCTTGAGTAGACATTTCTAAAAAGAAGACATACAAATGACCAGCAGAAATGTTCAGCATTTGAAACATATGTTCAACATAACTAATCACTATAGAAATGCAAATTAAAACCACAGTGAAGTATTAAGTTATAAGGGATATTATCAAAAATACAAAAAAATAATAAATGCTAACAAGGATGCAAAGAAAAGGGAACTCTTACATACTGTTGGTGGGAATTAAATTAGTACAGCCATTATGGAAAATAGTAGGAAGGTTCCTCAAAAAATTAAAAATATAATTACCACATTATTCAATTTAATTACTGGGTATATATCCAAAGCAAAGAAAATTATAATGCCAAAGAGATGTCTGAATACTCATATTTATGGCAGTGCTATTTATAATAGCCAACGTACAGAGTCAACCTAGATACCCATCTAACAATGAATGGATCAAAAAATGTGACATATGTTTGTGTGTGTATGTGTGTGTAACATATATATGTATGTGTGTGTATAACATATATATGTATATATGTATATGTATATATGTGTATGTATACGTGTCTATATGTGTGTGTGTATGTATACACATAATGGAATACACCTACATAATGGAATACCATTCAGTCATAAGACAGGTTAAAATCCTGTCATATGTAGCAACATCTATGAATCTAGAGGACATTATGCTAAGTGGAATAAGCCAAGCACAGAAAGACAAATACATCATGATCTGACTCACATCTAGAATCTAAGAAGTCAATTTCGTAGAAGTAGCGAAATTGGTGTGGTTATCAGAACCTAGGGAGTGTAGTAGGGAGAGAGGGATTGAAAGAGGTTGCTCATTGGCTACAAAGCTACTGTTAGACAGGAAGAATATATTTTTTTTTGTTTTATTATACAGTAGGGTGATGATAGCAAATAATGGTGTATTGTATATTTCAGGAAGATGGCTAGAAAAGAAGAATTTGAGTGTCGTCACAATGAAGAAATGTCAAATGTTTAAAATAGATGTGGTAATTACCCTGATTTGATTATTATATATGTATATATGCATTGAAATATCACATTGTACCCCACAAATATGCACAATATTTAGCATCGATTATAAATTTAAATGATTCTATTAAAAACATATATGTTGGGCCCAAATTTTTGCTATTATAAAATGATACTATGTATATTCTTATATATGTACCTTTGTGAAATTTCCTAGGGACTGACTATACATGTTATTTCTTAATGTAGACATAGACACTAATCATTTATCTCTTCCCCTGGTGATGAATATGATTCTTTTTTAGCTTGTAACTGTTATAACAATAGGTAAAGAAAATATGCACAGGTCTCTTTCTCTTATACACATATGATAAGGTTGTTACAACTTACAGATTTGTTAATATGGCACAATTGTGTACAGTGGGCATATGACAATTCTCATTTCTGCATATCACTATCAAAGTGTAATTTACCTCACACTTTAATCAATCTAATGGTTATAAAATGATATGTCAAGTATATTTAAAGTGTGAGGCATATATGTTCACAGAATTTCTAGGCAGAAGAACTTCTTTTATATATATTTTTGCCTTTTCTTTTTCTTTTTTCCTAAGTATCTCAGCATATTAGGCCCATTTTTGTTTTTTGTTTTACCTCTTATTGATCTGTTGAGTTTCTTTGTATTATCTACACATGCTTTGGAAATACAGTAGGCTGTCTCCATCTGTGATAGTTATCTTCTACATTCATCTTCTGCATTCCCAGATTCAACCAACAGCAGGTAGAAAATATTTTTTATTGGATAGCTGTGTCTACATTGAACATGCAAAGATTTCCCTTTTCTTCTTATTATTTTCCAAAAAGTACCACTATTTTCATAACATTTACAATATATTAAGTATCATAAGTGATCTAGAGATGATTTAAAATATATGGGAGAATGTGTGAGGTTTTATGCAAATAGGACGCCATTTTATATCAGGGACTTGAGCTTCCATGAATTTTGGTATCTATGGGAGTCCTACAACTGATCCCTTATGGATACTCAGAGACAACAAATTCCTTATAGTTCCCCATCTGTAGCTACATTTTCATCTAATCTATTTGCTTCTGATGTACAGATTACTATGTATAATTTTAAATAATATTAAACTTATATGTTTTGCCTATGTAGGTTTGTTGTTGGTGTTGCTTAAAAATGTATTTGATATACTCAAATTAAGAATATAGTTTTCATATATTATCTTTCAAATAATTTAAAGTTTTGTTTTCACATTTTGTAACAAAATAATTGTATTCGTGTGTGTTTGTGTCTACTTGTGTGTATATTGTGTGTCTTGTAACATATGGTTTGTTTTATTTTCTTTTTTGTGTAAGAAATTAAAGCATGATTGACCATACAATTATCTCTCCACTTTATACATTTCTTGACTATGTTTTTTCAGGCTTACAAATTTATGCATATAATACCTTCTTGATTGTTTGCTTAACCATTCTTGTGGCATTACACAGTAATTCCTCCGTTGTTTCTAATAAAACGGTATAAGTACTTTATATTGATAGAGCTATGTTTTCTTTTTCAAATTGTTTTTGTCCTGCTGTATGTTTTCCCACCCTGTTAGGGTATTTTGTTGTAATGGGGTTTTCTTGGTCTTTTCATTCTGTCATGTTGACAAGCAATGCCATTTTTCTTTTGTTGTCTAAAATATTCTACTAGATAGGCAATTACTTGTTGCCTTATCAAATTTATGTTAATTTGATATGACAAGTTAATTTGATATGTTATACTGCATTGGGTATTTAGAAGAAACAACTATACAACTTTCAGAGAGAAAAAACAGCAATGGCCATATTTTTTATTAAAATAAACTTATAAATAATATTTTTTATTAAAAATAAAAACTGTCTTACCTTGTATGTGGGTATAATCTCCAATTTATAGACGTCTGCCTCCAGTGGTCTTAGATAAGAGGCCATGAAGTGTTTCTGGGTAGGGTGTAACTATAATTTGTCTTCAGATAATTATTACCTGCATTCCATTAAGAATGAAAGAATAGCTATTTAAAAGACACTGTACACTTCTTGGTCCCCCAAGTATGCAGTCACTGCTTTGTGCTAGAAGTGAACACAGCAGCAGTCTGCACCTTGGTAGGAAAGGAATAGATAGAGATGAAACTGTCAGATTTTGATCAATTAATCTAAAAATGCCCCAGTGATTAGTCACTGCAGTTGGCTGTTTCTGACCTGCATTAAAATTACTAAAATCCATAATTAACTGCTAAGCCCCATTATGAAATGAGCTCTACTAAGAGATGGATCATGTCTGTCTTGTTCAAAATCTCGATATTTGTGCTCATTGTAAGAAGTAATGTTAGGGTACATTTGCTGGAAACACCTATTGAGAAGAATTTACGTGCAAGTGGGAAACCAGTAAGGTAATGAATAAAGCAGGACAGGCAAGGGGACAAAGCCCAGCATGGGAGTGATTTTAATCAAAGTGCCATGGAGTGTAGCTTCAGCCTGACTTTGCAGGGGAAGTCTGGAGTGTAAATTAAGACTCATATGTTTTTGTGTTTTTTTTTTAATTCTTACTCAACTTAAGGAGATAAGCTTTTATACTGCTGCAATAGTCATCTATTAAAGGCCAACATGGAAGATATAAATCTTTAGGAAGCTCCAACAGTTTGTGCATGGGGAGAAAGCAGCTTGAGGACAGGCCTCAGGAAGAGTCACAGGTGCTTGCAATTAGAAGCAGAGCAGCAGTACAGGAGAGATGAAGTGTCCTGGACTAAGCATTTCATGTGTCTGCTTCAGGAATCACTTGCACTCGTGATGGCCCATTATATTTTGCATTAAGTATATTCCAACTAAACTGTTTTTTTTTAAGGGGCTACTCATCATAATTCAGTGGATATATATAAAAGGAGAGGTTAATGAGATACAAAAAAAGCCCTGCTGTTATAGTTGGTGCCAAGGCTACATTCATTTTCTCCTCCCTCTTTCACCCATTTTAGATATCCCTTGGCCTCAACCAGCACTTCTTGTCTAAGTGGCTTACTTTGTTGCATAATATCCTGGTTTTCATAATTTTACTTAGGCCATGGGTGTTGCAATTTCCCATTTAGAGCTGAAATGGGCCATGGCATACTATAATTGTCCTTAATGCACAAACCAGTTGCCCCTATTCATCTTCATGATGAACAAGATTAGTTACCCTATGAACAAGACAGCTCCTTTTTCCCTACTGCTTTCCTGACATGAAGGTAACAAAATAACATAGCAACAGAGGAGCTTAAGTTTAGTGAAATGCCTACTTTAACATGGGTGGAAACTTCCCTCATTGAAATGAAGATTTCTGGACTGATAGAACTTTGAGTTTCAAAAGCAGAAAGCACAAACATTGGGAGTGATTGTAACTGACCACTCACCCATGGTTTCTGGATTCATGTGATTTTCCTTTTGAGCAAAAAACATTATTTGTCTATAGTAGATACTGCATCCTAGTGGACAGTACAACAAGTTCACAGGATTTCTCTCAAAATTGATACTTTATGTAAAGTATTATAGGGCTAGTCTCCTGTTCTATAAGATTAACAAATTTTGTATAGTTCAGTATGTGACGTAACCAGTACTTTCCATTATCACTTGCCAATTTTCATATCTTTTGACCATACAATGAATCACTTGTTCAGAGACAATGTCATGTGCAATTTGATGTCAGTAAATCAGAGACTGTGAGCATTTAGATGACAGTGCTAGTAAAGACACTGTGAACCAGAAAAACAAACCCACATTGTAAATATGCTTGAGTATCAGGAAAAACTAGCTAAAATATGTTTTAAGTGGGTGGATGGTGTCTGATATAATCAATTTGTCACATATGTCCCAGTTGATTGTTTTGAGGGATAGTATTATAGCATGGCTCTATACTAGCTCTCCTCCTGATGCATGTAACACTCAGAATAGCAGTCACTTAATTCTCTTACATAGATCCATGTTCATGCCTCTTCTCCTTATCTTCTATATCTACTTGTCAAAGATTTATAAATCTCACTCCTTCCAGACCCCTCTGATACTGGAGTATGTATGATACTCCAATATCATAAAAGGACAAAAACACTAACTGGCATTACAACATCTAGTCTGCAATGGATATTTAGAGGGAACAACTATACAACACTTTCAGAGAGAAAAAACAGCAAAGGAAACTTTTTTTAAATTAAAAATCAGCTTACAAATCGACTTACCTAATAACCCCTGAACAATCAGCCACACCGTTAGTCACAGCCTAGGAGTCCATGTGTAACCAAACCTCTGGCTGTCCTTGACCCATTGAAGTGGATAGTCATTGCTGCACACTTAGGGGATTTACCCTGACAGTATTCCCCTCAGGGCACAGATGTGTGACCCTTTAGTGTACAAGAAGCTGATTTTCAGCTTATACAAACACATTGAATGGATCCATACATGAATACATGATGCATGAATTGGATTTGGTTTATTTTTTCTCTCCTAAAAGTTTATTATACAGTCTATTCTATGAGATTGTAGGTGTCAGTTGAGGGAAAGGCAGCCTTCAGTAGGTGCAGCAGCACATGCTTATAGTCTCTGCTATTTAGGAGGCAGAGGTGGGAGGATTCTTTGACACTAGGAGTTTGAGGCTGCAGTGTGCTGTGATGATTGCACCTGTGAATAGCCACTGAACTCCAGCTTTGATGACATTGTGAGACCATATCTTTAAAGAAAAAACAAACAAACAAACAAACGAACAAACAAAAAATATCTTATCTACCACAGATTCAACTACCACCACAAGATCTATGTAGTAGTTAAGTTATATTTGTAAGCATCTATATGACAGTCAGGGCTTTCCAGAAAGACATTTATTCCTCTTATTTCCACTCAAAAATGGTATTATTTTCCATAACCTGTGAAATGCATCAAGCTATTAGTCTCAAGTGCAATAAGATATCTTGCATCCAAAACCAAAGAGGCCTGACAGACAATCATTGTTATTCTTTAGAAGGTACAAAGGGCAGTAACTTGACCTTGCCTTAGAAGTGCTGTTTAGTGGGTTAGTCCTGGTCTTACATGAAACAGACTCCAAAGTGAGATTAGAAGAGTAAGAAAATTATTGAAGAAACACATTGATGAAAAAATAGATGGGGGAAGAGGGAGCTGGAGGAGGCAGGGGGAACTGCCAGATTGAAGTGATGATCGGAAATGAATAAAGAGATGGAAATAAGAAAAAAAAAATAAATCTGGTCACACATAAACTAGTAGTGAGTACTAGCTCATTAACTGGATGTATAATACTCCAATATCTTAATGGGACAAAACCACTAACTGGCATTACAACACCTAGTCTGCACTGGGTATGTAGAGGTAGCAGCCATACAACACTTTCAGAGAGAAATAACAACAATGGCAACTTCTTTCATTAAAAAGAAACTTATAAATGATCTCATACAATGAAAAAATCTAATGTTAATAAGAAAGTTGATATTGTAAATAAATAAATGATCAAACATGATTTCTATTCAGATTACTAAGCTAAAAACAATTTTTAAATACATTTAATTGGGGTGCCCAAAAATATAAATAAGAGATGACTAAGACAGAAAATGGCTTCATGAAATAAAAGCAAGTAAAACAATAATAAATATCTATAAAATAATATTGAATACATTGGAATATATATCTATACATTTATGTATGTCTATATCATTTATATATATATACTTAGATCACCATTGATAGCCATATATTTTGAAATAAAACCTATACCATCCCATTACAAAAGGAGTAGAGTGGATAAAACACACAAAGATAACTAAAATTCATGTAAACTAAAATCTAAAACTCTCAAAATAAAATACTCATTGAACATTGAGTAAAATTGAAAAATAAAAACTGAGAATACATGTGAGATGCAAGAAACAGTGGGGCACCCACAAATTGTAAAAATTGATCTGATTTGGTATAATGAATCATTATAAAAGTCTCTATACAATGCTCCTGGTTAGGAAGAATCAATATCATGAAAATGGCCATACTGCCCAAGGTAATTTATAGATTCAACGCTATCCCCATCAAAATACCAATGACCTTCTTCACGGAAAAAAACCACATTAAACTTCCTATGGAACCAAAAGAGAGCCTGCATATCCAAGACTATCCTAAGCAAAAAGAACAAAGCTGGAGGCATCATGCTACCTGACTTCAAACTATACTACAAAGCTACAGTAATCAAAAGAGCATGGTACTGGTACCAAAACAGAGATATAGACCAATGGAACAGAACAGAGGCCTCAAAAGTAACGCCATACATCTACAACCATCTGATCTTTGACAAACCTGACAAAAATAAGCAATGGAGAAAAGATTCCCCATTTAATAAATGGTTTTGGGAAAACCAGGTAGCCATGTCCAGAAAGCAGAAACTGGACCCCTTCCTGACACCTTACACTAAAATTAACTCCAGATGGATTAAAAATTTAAACATAAGACCTAACGCCATAAAAACCTTAGAAGAAAACCTAGTCAAAACCATTCAGGACATAGGCATAGGCAAGGACTTCATGACTGAAACACCAAAAGCAAGGGCAACAAAAGCCAAAATAGACAAATGGGATCTAATTAAACTTAAATGTTTCTGCACAGCAAAAGAAACAATCATCACAGTGAACTGGCAACCAATAGAATGGGAAAAAGTTTTGCCATCTACCCATCTGACACATGGCTAATATTAAATCTACAAAGAACTAAAGTAGATTTAGCAGAGGGGAAAAAAAACCCATTCAAAAGTGAGTGAAAGATATGAACGGACACTTTTCAAAAGAAGACATTTCTGAGACCAACAAACATATGAAAAAATCCTCATCATCACTGGTCATTAGAGAGATGCAAATCAAAACCACATTGAGGTACTATCTCATGCCAGTTAGAATGGCAATCATTAAAAAATATGCAGACGACAGATGCTGGAGAGGATGTGGAGAAATAGGAACACTTTTACACTGCTGGTAGGAGTATAAATTAGTTCAACCATTGTGGAAGACAGTGTGGTGATTCCTCAAGGATCTAGAAATAGAAATTCCATTTGACCCAGCAATCCCATTAATGGGTATATACCCATGGGATTATAAATCATTCTGTTATAAAGACACATGCACACATATGTTCACTGTGGCACTGTTTACAAGAGCAAAGACCTGGAACTGACCCAAGTATCCATCAATGGTAGACTGGACAAAGAAAATGCGGCATATATACACCATGGAATGTTATGCAGCCATAAAAAAGGAAGAGTTCATGTACTTTGTAGCGACATGGATGAATATGGAAACCATCATTCTCAGCAAACTGACACAGGAACAGAAAACCAGACACCCGATGTTCTCATTCATAGGCAAGTGTCGAACAATGAGAACACACGGGCACAGGGAGGGGAACATCACACACTGGGGTCTCTGAGGGGGTGAGGGGCTAGGAGAGGAGCAGCTGGGGGTAGGGAGGTTGGGAGAGATAACATTGGGAGAAATACCTGACGTAGATGACGGGGGGAGGTAGGAGACAGTAATCACAATGGCATGTCTGCACCTATGCAACAATCCTGCAAGATCTGCACATGTACCACAGAACTGAAAGCACAGATAAAAAAAAAATGAATGTGGCTGCAACTCTCTTAATTCTCCTGTCTTTCCAGATTGAAGTGTGACATTTGCCCTACAAATAAAAGACTCTGCTAAGTCCAAAAAAAAGTTGCTATAACAATGTTCAAATATTTAGTATGAAATACAGCAAAGAAACTGAAGAAGTTATGAAAAATTTGTATGAAATAGAAATTAGAAAGGGAGAAATAAAAACTTTCAACTAATTATTAACAGAAAATAAAAATATGTTGATAGAAGTAAATACCTTCTCTGCCTACTTCCTAATATTTAATATTCATATTGTTATTTTAAGTTGTCTAAATACTTATTTAGACTTTATATAAAATAGTAAAATCTTTTTTGTTTGTTTTAACAAATTTGTATGATTAGTATTAATTAGTGAATAAGAAAAATGAAATTATTCCACTAGCATCCCTTTCCTTCTCTCCCTTCTAATTGTTACTTCTTAAGTAGCTATATTTGCAATAGGATTTATAACATTTACATTTTTAGTCAATTGTTTAGGGATAATTTTATATGTGCAACCCATATTTGATGCTTTAACTAAAGTTGCTTTGTTCATTCTCTTAGATGTATATACCATTACATATATTTTTTCTTTTTAGAAATAATTCAGTTGCTATGTAAAATTATGTGCTTACCTTTGTGAATTTTGGGGTAGGTATCACTGTTTTATCTGCATGTGGTAAGGAGAAAATGAAAGAATTTGATGTCCCCCACTATTGGCAGAAAAACAACCACGTTTCTTTATTTGTTAGCCCCATGTCCCCCCTACTTAACTAAAAGTTGTTTCTAGAGTACCTATTAGAAAATATTGAGCCAGGCGCGGTGGCTCACGCCTGTAATCCAAGCACTTTGGAAGGCCGAGGCAGGCGGATCACGAGGTCAGGAGATATTATCCTGGCTAACACGGTGAAACCCCATCTCTACTAAGATACAAAATAAAATAGCTGAGCATGGTGGTGTGCACCTGTAGTCCCAGCTGCTCAGGAGGCTGAGGCAGGGGAATTGCTTGAACCCAGGAGGTGGAGGTTACAGTGAGCCGAGATCGTGCCATTGCACTCCAGCCTGGTGACAGAGTGAGACTCCATCTGAAAGAAAGAAAGAGAGAGAGAGAGAGAGAGAGAGGGAGAAAGAAAGAAAGAAAGAAAGAAAGAAAGAAAGAAAGAAAGAAAGAAAGAAAGAAAGAAAGAAAGAAAGAAAAAGAGAAAGAAAGAAAGAAAGAAAAAGAGAAAGAAGGAGAAAGAAAGGAAAAGACAGGAGGAAGGAAGGAAGGCAGAAAGGCAGGAAGGAAAGAAGGAAAATATTGAATAAAAAAGGTAAGACATGGAAGAGTACATATTGAATGATTTCATCTATATAAACAAACACGGTAAAAATAAACTGACAGAGTTACAAGTAAAGACATTTACCCTTGCACAGGTAGTGACTCAAAAAGTGTAGAAGGGAGGTTTAGGGATTTCTGGGAACATTTGATGTTTTCATCTGAATATTAATCACATGACTGATTACACAGAAGTCATTTGGTCAAAATACATTGAGCTTTTAAATTATAACTTCAGTATCTTTCTCAATGAATATTATACATATGAACATTTTACTTCTTTCTAAGTGGTATATGCTAGGCATATTGTATCCCGAAGCATATTCAATGCCCACAAAACTGCTGTTATTTGCCATTATTCTTCTCATTTTGTACATAAACACACACACACACACACACACACACACACACTGAGAATTTTAGTGGTAGAGTGACTTGTACAATGTGACCAGACAGGAGGAAGTTCATCTGAGATTTGAGCCTGGGCCCTGCTTTCAGAGCCTGAGCTTGCTCCTGACTAGTTGCTGTGCTGTACTTGAGGCGATTTCCATGCCAAGAGAAGGCAACTTTCCTTGCTAGAGTTTATCTGTTGCTAGAATTGTCCAAAGTCTTCCCATTTGTACATCCCTCAATTTCAACATACTTTTCCTCTGTGACACAAAATCTCTATTGAAATTTATTTTTGGATTGAGGGTGGTGGGGACAGTAACTACCCAAGGAGAGTTTTACTTGCAGTCTCAATCATCAGTTTGTACATTTCCCATCTCTGTTAAATTATCTTTTTATGAAGCATGACATTGTCTTAAGTAAAAAATTAGATTTTGTAAGAAATGTAAATCCAAAGCATTAAATTATTAGCTTCTAACACAAATAATTATTCAAGGATTAAGGAAAAGTTCTGATTTTTAAACAGTCAAGTTTTGCAGGCAGAAAGCAGGAGCTTGTCTCAATAGAGTATTTCATGAAGGACAGTTTCTTAATGCAGATGAGACAATCTGTCTTTGCTAAGGAATGTTCTCTTTGGGGAAAAAATAGGTTCCATTTCAACACTCCACAAGTGATAAGTGAAGCATTTCAAAAATAGAAGCTCCTAGATGTGTTGATGAGACAATATGTCAGTGCTAAGAGAGAGGGGAAAAAAAAAGACTTGCTTGAAAAGGCTAAACTTCACCCTGTCTCCACATGCCAGTTATTTAAATTTCTACAGCTGTGTAGCACTAGCAAACCTTATGGTTCAGAAGCTGGAAGAAGAGGTGTTCATTTTCATCCAGTAATTAATATTTAATGAAAAGTAGGTATTTCTACAAAATAAACATTGAATTAAAATTTCTCTTTTAACACAAGATCATGCTTCATAAAAACAATCTCAGAATTGAAAAAGTAAACTCATATAAGAAATCAGCCCTACACAGATGCACAAAACATAAGTCACCTGATGATCTACACTGTGTTGAGATTTTACAGATATTAGACTTGAAATCAGGAAACCTAAATGTAATTATTATTGTATTTCTGTTTTTCCTATATGATCTAAAACAAATTTCTTAATTGTTTGGTTGTCCGTATTTCCATTTAGGAAAATTAGGAATTTGGAGTAAATTCTCTTCAAGGTTTCTGTAGCTCTGAAAATTTCTCATCCTATCATATACAAAAATGTTCCACCACAACCTCACTTTTGTTTAAGAAAATTAACCTAACTATCAGAGAGTTTTTGTCTATGCCATTCCCGTTGAATTCAATATCTTTCTTATGTTCTTGATTTATTTATGCCTATTTATTTTTCTGGGACAACAAAGCCACATCAATAAGAAAATGCTCTTCCCAGATTAATGACGATGTCAGTTCTCTTAATATTGGTTCCCATTGCTTTTACACTCACTCATGTCACACTATAGAAAAAAATTTTAAAAACTTCAAGTGCAAGTGTTTGGATAAAAAGTACAGTCTGTCAAATGACCCCATGTTTAGCAAATAATATTGATGAAGGACCTGGGGTTTCTATTTAAATCTGATGGACAAAGTACCTATTCCAGGTCTCTTCATTTAACCTAGGAAAAACCTGGGTCAGTCTGGACTGCCCTTCCTTACTGCCATTGAAGAAGAGAATTGAAAATGGCAAATCCTTTAACTTGGTTTTATATTTTTCTTCACCTTTTGTTTTCAATCTCTGTCTGTTATCACGCTGATAATTTTACTGTTTAAATAAATCTTTGGTCAAAATATTATTCCTTATGCTTTTCGGAATTTGTTCAATTTACTTTCTTTCATGTATTCTGGTAGAAAAACCCAAAACTAATTGTATATATTACTTTGTAATAACCCAACACACCTCAGAGATATTTTTATTTGTATCCTTTTACCAAATCACATTTATTTATATATGTTTTCTACATTTTCTTTCATGTAAATTGATTTTTTAATTTGTATAAATTTAATGGGATTCAAGTTCAATTTTCCTACATGCATAGATTGCATAGTGGTGAAGTCAGGGCTTTTAAGATATCCAGCACCCAAATGATGTATATTGTACCTATTAAGTACTTTCTTATCCACCATGCCCTTCCCAGCCCACTTACTTTTCCAGGTCTCCATTGTCTCTCATTCTACTCTTGATCTTCTTGTATACATATTATTTAGCTCCCACATATGAGTCAGAACATGTCATATTTATTTGTTTCTGCCTGATTTGTTTCACATAATGGCCTGTAACTCTAATATGTTTTGGTTCTGTGTCCCCACCCAAATTCTGTTTCAAACTGTAATCTTCATGTGTGAGAGGATGGACTTGGTGGGAAGTGATTGAATTATGGAGATGGTTCCCCCCATGCTGTTCTCATGATAGAGAGTGAGTTCTCATGAGAACTTTTTAAAAAGTATTCAGCTGTTTTAAAAGTGTTTGGCTATTCCTCTTTTGCTCTCTCCCCTGCTGCCTTGAGATAAGGTGCCTGCTTCCCTTTGCTTTCTGCCATGATTGTAAATTTCCTGAGGTCTTCCCAGCCATGTGGAATCATGAGTTCATTAAACTTTTTTTTTAAATAAATTACTCAGTCTCAAGTAGTATCTTTATAGCAGTGTGAAAAGAGACTAACACTGAAAATTGGTACAAGGAGTGGGGTACTGCTATAAAGTTAACCTGAAAATGTGGAGGCAACATTGAAACTGGATAACAGGCAGACGTTGGAAAAGTTTGGAGGATTCAGAAGAAGACAGGAAGATGTGGGAAAGTTTGGAACTTCCTGGAGACTTCTTGAATGGTTTTGACCAAAATGCAGATAGTGATATGAATGAAGTCCAAGCTAAGGTGGTATCAGATAGAAATGAGAAACTGACTGGGAACTGGAGCATAGGTCACTCTTGCTTTGCTTTAGCAAAAAAGACCAACAGAATTTTTGTCCTGCCCTAGAGATCCATGGAACTTTGAACTTGAAAGAGATGGTTTAGGGTATCTGGTGGAAGAAATTTCTAAGCAGCAAAACATTTAAGAGGTGACCTGGCTTATTTTGAAAGCATTCAGTTCTATGCATTCACAAAAAGATGGTTTGAAACTGGAACTTATATTTAACAGGGAAGCAGAGCATAAGGGTTTAGAAAATTTGCAGACTGACCATGTGGTAGAATGAAAAACCCATTTTCTGGGAAAAATTCAAACCAGCTGCAGAAATTTGCATACATAACAAGGAGTCAAATGTTGATAGCCAAGACAAAGGAGAAAATATCTCCAGGGCATGTCGGAAATCTCACAGCAGCCCATCTTATCATAGGCCTGGAAAACTAGGAGGGAAATATGGTTTTGTGGGCCAGGCCCAGGAGGCCCTGCTCTATGTAGCCTTGGGACTCAGTGCCCTGTCTACCAGGTATAAAAGGGGTCAATGTAGAACTCATGTTTCTGCTTCAGAGGGTGTAAGTCCCATGCTTTGGCAGCTTACACATGGTGTTGGGTCTGTGGGTCTGAAGATGACAAAGGCTGAGATTTGGAAGCATGCATCTAGATTTCAGAGAATGTATGGAAATGCTTAGATGCCCAGGCAGAAGTCTGTTGCAGGGGCAGAGCCATCTTGGAGAACCTGTGCTAAGGCAGTGAGGAAGGGACTTGTAGGATTGGGCCCACACACAGAGTACCCATGGGGGCACTGCCTATTGGAGCTATGAGAAGAAGGCTACCATCCTCCAGATCCCAGAGTGGTAAAGCCACTAACAGCTTGCACCATGTGCTTGGAAAAGCCACAGGCACTCCACATGAGCCCATGAAAACAGCAACAGGGGCTGTATCCTGCAGAGATGCCCAAGGTGTTGGGGTGATCAACGTGCCCTGGATGTGAGACGTGGAATCAAAGGAGATTATTTTGAAGCTTTAAGATTAATGAGTGCCCTGTTGGGTTTCAGACTTGCGTGGGACCTGTAAACTCTTTGCTTTGGCCAATTTCTCCCATTTGGTAGAGTAATATGTACCCAATTGATGTATCCCATTGTATCTTGGAAGTTACTAACTTGCTTTTTATTTTGCAGGCTCATAGGCATAAGGGACTTACCTTGTCTCAGATGAAACTTGGGACTTAGACACTTGAGTAAATATTGGAGTGAGTAAGACTTTGGGGGATTGTTGTGAAGGCATGACTGGTTTTGAAATGTGAGAATACTATGAGATTTGGGAAGGACCGGGACAGAATAATATAGCTTGCCTCTGTGTCCCCACCCAAATCTCATCTCAAATCATAATTTCCATGTGTCAGGGGAAGGAGTTGGTGGGAGAGGATTAAATAATGGGGACAGTTTCCCCCATAGTTTTCTCCTGATAGTGAGTGAGTTCTCACAGGAACTGATGGTCTTAAAAGTGTTTACTATTTCCCCTTTGCTCTCTCTCTCCTGCTGCCTTGGAAGAAAGTTCCTGATTCTGTTTCACCTTCTGCTATAAGTGTAAGTTCCCTGAGGCCTCCTGAGACATGTAGAACTGTGAGTCAATTAACCTCTTTTGTTTATAAATAACCCAGTCTCAGTCTCAGGTAGTATCTTTATAGCAGTGTGAAAACAGACTAATACAAGTTCCATCCATGTTGTTGCAAAAGACACATGATATAATTTGGATTTTTTCCCTATCAAAGATCATACTGAAATATAATCCCCAATGTTGGAGGTGAGGCTTGGTGGGAGGTGATTGGATCATGGGGGCTGGTTTTTCATCCATGGTTTAGCACCATCTCCTTGGTGCTGTCCCTGCAATTGTGAGTGAATTCTCATGAAGTCCTCTCTCTCTCTCTCCTGCTTTTACCGTTTGACATTTCTGCTCCCACTTCACTTTCCACAATGATTACAAGTTTCCTGAGCCTCCCACCCCCATCCCAGAAGCTGAGCAGATGTCAGGACCATGCTTCCAGTACAGCCTGCAGAACCAAGAGCTGATTAAACCTATTTTCTTTTTAAATTACCTGACTCAAATATTTCCTTACAGCAAAGTAAGAGCAGCATAATGCAACATGATTTTATTTCATAATATTTAAATAATATATTTTTTGTGTGTATATATATATATACATATGTGTGTGTGTGTGTATATATATATATACCATTTTGTTTGTCCAATTATCTCTTGATGGAACCTTAGGTTGATTTCATATTTTTGCTATTGTGAATAATGCTGTGATAAAATACATGTATGTTATCTTTTTGATGTTATGATCTTTTTCCCCTTGGGTACATGCCCAGTAGCAGGATCGCTAGGTTGAATGGATTGAAATGAATTCTATTTTTAGTTCTTTGATAAATGTCTCTACTTATTTTTTGTTGTTTTTCTTCTATCTCTAGTTTGAATTTCTGTCAAATTGTATTGGACATCATAAATTTCCTGAGGATTTAACTTATCCTCTAATGCTAAGACCAGCCTGTCTTTGCGGATTTTTAATTTGTTTTTATGTAATTGTTTGGCCTTCTCACTTCATGTAATTATGACAGTTGACAGAAATAATTAAAAATGGCAGCTCTGTGGGCATCTCACTTCATGTAATTAGGACAGTTTAAAGAAATAATTAAAAATGGCAACTCTGTGGGCAACATTCTTTCATCGTTTAAGCATGCCATGTTTCTCTGTTACAATCATGTTTCTTTGCTCTTTCTTTTAAACATTTAAAAAATATTGGTAATAAAATGTACCCACTTTAGTTATGTTAAACTAGAAGCCTCTACTTGGACACTAAAATCTCAAATTTGGAAGGTAGAGCATGTCATATTCATGACATATAAATCATATAAAAATCTCAAGTTTGAAATAAATAAACATGTCTCTTTGTTCATGAGGCAGTGGTTTATTCCTGATTTTAAAGATGTTATAAAATCAATAGCTTTCTTATTTCTACTGTCACCTGGAAGTGATATATTAATATGGCTGTTATTGTTTTACTTGCCCTGACAACTCACATATAATGCAAAAAAAAAACTTGTTTTTGTCTAATGCATTACAGCTATGTGCAGTCACCTATTGGTGATCAATACAGTGGTAGCAACATCTCAACTTATTCCTGCTGCTTAGCACCTATAAACACAATAGTTCACAGCAGCAAAAAGTAATGAACTATGGATACATATATAAAAATGAACAGTGTTAAGACTCAAGATTTTGGATGGCAAATCAATTTGAAAAATAATATATGAAGTATAATACTATGTGTAAAGTGTTGTAAAAAACTCAAAACATATGTATATCTTTATATTTAACAGTATAAGACATGCATAGGATTAATAAACCATATAACCAGGCTATGTAAGTCAATGGAACAGGGAACTATGACTGTATTTGTAATCATTTTTACTGTATAGCCAACTGAAGCAAATGTGGCAAAATGCTGAACTTAAAAAAAAATTAGAAGATAAGGAGGAAACAAATAAAAGTCTGGTTCACCTCAAAATGGGCAGATAAAAGTCCACCTGAAATTCTGATATAGAGCATGTTATATATTCGTAATCTTGGTTATATCACTTGAAATCCTTTAGTATGAGTTTCTTCATATATTTCTTACTGTCTAGGTCTCCTTATGTGTTGGATTCCCATTCTTTTCTCTTTTTTTTTCGTTTTCTTTTCTTTTTTTTTTTTTTTTTTTGATACAGTTTCACTCTTGGTACCCAGGCTGGAGTGCAATGCCACCATGTCAGCTCACTGTAACCTCTGCCTCTTCCTCCCAGATTGAAGCAGTTCCCCTGCCTCAGCCTCTGGAGTAGCTGGGATTATAGGTGCCTGCCACCGCACCCTGCTGTCATGTTGTTTCGCCATGTTGGGCAGGCTGGTCTGGAATTCCTGACCTCAGGTAATCTGCCCACCTCGGCCTCCCATGCTGCTGGGATTACAGGTGTGAGCCACCCCACACAATGGGTTCCCATTCTTACATAAAAATATCTACTGTTATGTGTATTATCATAATTATCAAATTAAGCTTATCAGGATTAGTTGAAAATGTCAAGATTCAAGCTTTACAGAATAAAGGAATGTTAAAGAACACATAGCAACAGAATTATCTTAGTTGATCCTTCAGGTGTACTAAATGTTCAGATATCCAGTGTTTATTTTTCAAGTTTTACTGAAATATCAGGCTGTCAGAGAATTTATATTTTGTTCGGTATATTTGTTTAAAACATAGATAACTCAAATTTGTCATTTTCATGTGACAAGATTTAGTTATAAGTGTCAAATGCTTATTTGTTAGACAATTATAATAATAAAGTATCAAAATGGAAAAAACCCTAGAGCTCATTTCTTAAAATATATCTCTTACCCATATTAGAAAAAGGACAGTATGTGTCATAAAGCAACACCTCAAACAATTTTACATATTTCAATGTTACTAACCAGAAATGCAGGTTTTTACCTTGTGATCACTCAGTGAATTACTGAAACCTTGAGAAGAGACTAGGTCTTCTGAATTTCTGCCAAGCATCTGTTCAATAAAATCACAGAATAATTCGATGAATTGCCAAAACATTAATTCTTCAAATTATTATTTAAGTAATTACTATTATTGTTTTTAGGGCTAGGGAGGATGTTTTCTTCAATTTTTATTTATGTTTAATAGCTATCACAGAAAACATACATTCGATAAACTTTTGCTGAATAAATGAACACATATTTGTTATGTGTCAAAACTCATGCTAATTTTTTAAAAGTTTTGATTTATTTATTTGTTTATGTATTCATTCATTCATTCATTCACTCACTCATTCATTTTAGAGACATGGTCTTACTCTGTTGTCCAGGCTGGAGTGCAGTGGCATTCATAGCTCACTGAAGCATAAAACTCCAGTGCTTGTGGGATCCTCTCACTTCAGCCTCCTGAGTGGCTGAGACTACAGGCACGTGCCACCACCCCTTTCTGTTTTATTTAGTTAGTTAGCTTTCTAGGAGAGATGAGATCTCACTACATTGCCTCGGCTGGTTTTAAACTCCTGGCCTCAAGCAATCTTCCTGCCTTGGCCTCCTGAAGTGCTGAGATTACAGACATGAGTCACCGTACCTGGCCATGTTTTATATTTAATAGATAAACAATAATTGTACATATTTATGGGGTGTTATGTTTAACACATGTAGACACTGAAAAATGGTCATGCTAGCTGTGTTTTAAATATGTTATATTGTATAATCTCAGTACAACCTTGTGAGTGAAATAGCATTGCTTGTTCTATTTTCTTGATGAGACAATAAAGAATTTTCCTAGGTTCATACAGTGTCAGAACCAGGATTCACACTTTAAGGATTTTGACTCCAGACCAATGATATTTGTTCCCACATAGTAATGCTTGACCAAATCATGTCACCCTATCCTAAAATTTTATTTTATATTACTATGCAATCAACACACATAAACACTATATAAAATACAATGTTCTTAAATGAAAGACATTTAATTGAGTTAAACACGTATATACATAATTCTAAAAAAATATTATTTGGTGAAAATTAAATTGATTAACATATCATATTGTACAGTACTATGATTTAGCATGTTAGTTTATTTAATACTATATTTTTCATATTTGAGTAATCAAAATTTTTCTAACTGGAGGAAAAATATCAAATGTTATTGCACATGAACATAGATGCAAAGATCCTTAAAAATGTTACTGTATCAAATGTAACATAGTGAAAGTGTATGTGTTAACTATTAAAACCATATGGAATTTGTTTCAAGAGTAAGAGGCTGGTTCAACATTCATAAATCAATAAATTAATTCATCATGTTAATAGACTGCATTAAAAAATCAAAAGATGCAAAGAGAGTATTCAACCAAGTTAAACACTCATTTGTGATTATAAACTCTGAAAATACTAGAAATAGAAGAAACTTCCTTAACATAAAACCACATTATACACCAAAACCTATAGGTACATTATACTTAAGAGACAGAAAATGCTACTTTCCCTTTAAGATAAGGAACACATCAATTGTTCAAGTGTGTTTTCCCTCTTCACTCTCCTTCAATGTCATACTAGAAAAGACCTACCTAGTACAGAAAATAAAAGGAATATAGATATGAATGAATAACTAAATTGTATTTGTTTGCAGAAGAACTTATATTCAATGTGGAAAACTCTATGTTTGTATGCTAAACATTGTAACATGAAATTATGTTGTTAAACTTGATATGTCAGACAGTTATCTATATTTTATTTAAGATAATAAAATACTACCAATAATTTCCCACTCTATTCCCATCTACATAATGGATATTTTCTAAGCTAGTTTAGTAGATGTAGGTATCATTTCTCTTTTTGCTCTAAGCATAAGTATTTTAGAATAAGTTTTCTAATGGATGAGTACAAAGGTACTTCATTGACACGGTTATTATATTATTCAAACAGTTGTATAAAAATGGAAATCTTAATCTTCACCTACAATTTTTTTCTTTGACATGGAGTCTCACTCTGCTACCAGTCTGGAGTACAGTGACATGATCTTGGCTCACTGCCACCTCCACCTCCCAGGTTCAAGGAATTCTCCTTGCCTCAGCCTCTTGACTAGCTGGGATTACAGGTGCCCGCCATCACACCTGGCTAATTTTTGTATTTTTAGTAGAGACTGGGTTTCGCCATGTTGGCCAGGCTGGTCTTGAACCCCTGACCTCCCAAAGTGCTGAGATTACAGGTGTGACCCACTGGGCCTGGCCAGTCTTCACCTGCTTTCAAAGTAGGGAACAATAGGTCAAGTATCATATGTAGTAAATAAAGATTCAGTTTCCTTGAGTTTAGAAGTTCTCAGAAATAAATACCTAGAGAGAAAGGAACAATTTATAAAAGGATTACAAATACCTAAAATTTCATTGAGTTTTTTTTTCTAGCCCTGCCCACCCCCACCGCCCAATTTCAGTGAGTTTTATAGCATGTTTTAAACAAATGGTTATAAATAAATGAGGTGTAAAGTAAATACTAGTATATTAACATATCTGAGTAAGCAGACCTTTAAGTAATATAATAATTTAAATTAATTGGTCCAATTATTTTTTAATACTAGTCTAAGGGATTTATTGATTCATTTGTTTATTTTTAATTGAACTTTAGGTTCTGGGGCACATGTGCAGATCATGCAGGATTGTTGCATAGGTACATATATGGTAGGCTGGTTTGCTGCCTCTATTTAAATACATCAGTTTCAAATTTCCAACTGGATATTTTTTCCACATTGTTATTGTTTTCATTGATTTTCATTACTTAGTATAGACTTGTATTTCCATTTTGTATTATTATTTTTCTGCCTAAAAAGCTTCATTTACTACTTCTTACAGTGTTAGCCCACTGGTAATAAATTCTTTTTGCTTTTGTACTTTTTAATAGTCTTTATCATCTTTATTTGTGAAAAGTATGTTCACTGGTTATGGATTTCTAGTTTGTCAGCATTTTTCTTCTTTCAGTAACTTAAAGATGTTGCTCCATTTTATTCTTGCTGCAGTATTCTAACAAGAAATATATTGTCATTTTTATATTAGTTCTTCTATGTGATGTGTCTTCTTTCTACCTGTTTTTTAAGTATTTTCTTTTCCACTACTCTAGAGCAATTTGATTTTTATTTTTGCTTGGTATCATTTTATTCATAATTCTGTGTTTGGAGTTTGTTGATATTCTTGGCTCTTTGGGATTATAGTTAGTGTCAATCTTGGGAAAAACTGAGCCATTTTTAGTGCATTTATTTGCTTCTGATTGTATTAGTCATAGTTTTGCAGATAAATAGAACCATTAGGTAGTCCATGTGTGTGTGTGTGTATGTGTGTGTGCATGTGATGTGTATACATATATAAAATGAACATATAAATAATATATATATATATGTTTATACATATAATTTATATAAATTAATAATAAACTAAGAGATTTTTTACATGAAATTGATTCACGTAATTATGAAGTTTGGCATGTCCAAATATTCAGTGTGGGTCATTAAGCAGACACCCAGGAGAGATGATGCTGCAGATTAAGTCCAAATGCAGTGTGCAGGAGGATTCACTCTTGCTCCAGGAGCCTGGAATTTTTGGTTCTATATAGGATTTCAATTTATTGGATGAGTCCCACCAAAATTATGGAGGGCAATCTGCTTACTCAAAATTTTCTGAATTGTTTATAACACATTATTATTAACTAAAGTAACCATGCTTTACTTTAGGTCTCCAGAAGTTATCCCTTGTTGGGGAAAGCAGTAAAGGAGAAAGGACTTACAGAGTGCCTACATAAATTGGTTATGAGTAACACATAAACAAGGAACAACAAACTGCAGAAGACTGCAGGAGGCCTCTGAGGAGGAAGGCCTCTTCATGTCTCATGTTCTGGTGCAGGGTGACCTCAGCTCTGTTACCATAAACATTGTGCTCAAGGACGTAAAACCTCTTCATAGCATTATGATGTAGCCAGACTTGTAGGCTCCTTGTAAGGCCCATGTTCCAACAGCTGTACATAGGTAGTAAGCTAAAGATAACCACATGTTCTTGTTTTGTGAAATTCCCAAACCACCACTGTTATCAATCCTTAGGATGACACACCAGTTCCGGCTCACTGATTCACTTCTGGCTCACTGATTCACTCCACCATCACTCCACTCTTACCCTATAGATCAAAGTGATTGTAATCAATAAATAGAGTGGATGATCAGAGCTTAGGTCCTTCACTGACTCCTCCAGAGTAATAAGTGATGGCCCCCTGGTCCCACTATCTCTCTTAATCTGTCTTTTTCTCATTCCTTTGTTGCCTCTGAACTCAGGGTACCAGTGGGTGATATAGGGCTGGTTCCCTACATTCTGGTGCCCAGAGTGGGGCTTATGGATCCCTCCATTCTGGTACTCAGTATGTGGGCCTCATGGACTCCCTACAATCCCTCTTGTTACTGAAAGTGTTCACACTTTGACCAAACACCTCCTCACCCCTGAATCAGACCCCAACCCCTGGTAACCACCACTCTACTCTTACTATGAGTTCAACTTTTTTCGTTGCTGTATTCGATGAATAAGTGAGACCATACAGTAGCAATCTTTCTGTGTCTGGCTTATTTCATTTAGCATTATGTCTTCTAGTTTATCTATATTGTCAGAAATGGCAAGAAGCTCTTTTAAAGACTTAGATATCTTAGAATTAGAAACAAATCTCTCAGATAATGTTTACTATTCTCTCACTATAAATCCTATGATATAAAGTTCACAATACTTAAATACTATGATATAAAATCAATCCAATTTATGTTAAATGAAGGGGCTGAGAGGAGGATTAATGGATTACATAATCAAGGGGAAAATAAACATAGAGATTGAAATCTTATGTTGGGAAGAAGAAGAGAAAGTTACAAAGAATATTGAAAATAATTAGAGTGTGAGACAGAAAGAAAGAAAGTTGCATTATCTTACAAGCAAGCATAAGAGAGTCTGTTTTTAAAAGAGGGAGTGAATTGCCTGGTTAATTTCATAAGTTAAGTACATCGGACTGAAATTTTGCCTTCAGACTTAGTGGCAGAGAACTCAGTAATTACCTTAGCTTTAGAGTTTCTTTTGATTACTGGAGTTGAAAGCCTGATTAGAGTGACTTTAGAAAAAATGAGTGACAAGCAATTGGAGACAATGAATATAGTGGAGAAGTTTGAGAAGTTTTGTTGCATATAGAAACAAAGAAAGTACTTTTTGATAGTGAAGCAGTGTGAAAAACATTTTAAAACATGAGAAAAAAACTGTTTTATGCTGATAGGAATGAGCAAAAAAATATGAAAAAAACTGAAGATGAAAGAGAAAAAGAGGGTAATTATTGGTATGATAATCTGATTATGAAAGAGGAAATGGAATTGTATACAAACATGGAAATCCAGAAGAGAGGAATCTGGAAGATGTTGAAATCCACTTAGGAGATGAACCTACAAGTTCTTCACCTATAGTTGTTAATCTATCTATTTTCTTTCATAAAACTGTTTTTGCCTTGTGTGTTTTTTCTTTATTATGATGTTATGAGAGTTAAAAATAACAAAAAATTCAGCATTTTGCAATGCAGTGATTTTCCCCTTAACATTTTGTATTTTTTGTGATATTAAAAATCATAACTCATCTTTCCTTTAGGCCATGTGTTCTTGTATTTGAACCCCCAATATCCTTTAGATGTAAAGGATTCTTTACTGCTGCAGCAACTTCTTATGTTATCATATCTTGTGGCATCAAATCAGAATCAGCAAATGGATTCCTTTTTTTTAGTTAGTGAGTTTTTCTTATGAGAAACTTGTATAGAGTCAAAGTAAAATTGTGTTAATCATCTTACTGAGTATTCTCTATATAATTTCCTTGTTTTCTGATGTTTCCCACCCTATATTTGATACACAAAATTGGTTTTGATTATTTTAAAATAACATGTATCATTTTTATTTCCCTTGTGATTACCTACAGGTTTTTAAATATCTATGTTGTTGTTTCTTATCAATTTAAAAAGGTATTAACAACTTTATCTTGGCTAAAATATATAATTTCCATCTTCATCAAGCTCTGTACCTCTGTATATGTGAATAGTTTAGAAAGAATCTTATATACTTTAAAATATGTGGTTATCCCTGGATTTTGTTTTTAAGACAATATATTTGGTGAGAAGAAACACCTGGAAAATGGCAGCTAAGAATATATTGCTGTTTATCATTTCTACTGCCATTAAAAGTTTTACATCAGAGGAGATGATCCAATATGGCCAAATAGGAAGAGCTCTGGAGTGCAGTTCCCAGCAAGAACACAGAGGCCATTGCAGGTGATCCCTAGGCAAGCAGGGCCAGGAGCTGATCTCCAGCAGTCCTACAGCAGAGGGGCTTGACTGTTAGAAGGAAAACTTAAAAAGCAGAAAGAAATAACTTCATTATCAACAAAAAGGACATCCTCTCAGAGACCCCATCTGAAAGTCACCAACCACAAAGACCATGGGTAGATAAATCCACAAAGATGGGAAGAAACCAGAGCAAAACGGATATAAACATCCAAAACCAGAACGTCTCTTCTCCTCCAAGGGATCACAACTCCTCACCAGCAAGGGAACAAAGCTGGATGGAGAATGAGTCTGATGAATTGACAGAAACAGGCTTCAGAAAGTAGGTAATAACAAACTTCTCTGAGCTAAAAGAACATGTTGTAAACCAATGTAAAGAAACTAAGAACATTGAAAAAGGGTTCGACAAAATGCTAAAAAGAATAAAGAGCTTAGAGAAGAATATAAATGAATTGATGTAGCTGAAAAACACAACAGAAGAACTTTGCAAAGCATACACAAGTTTCAATAGACAAATCGACCAAGCAGAAGAAAGGATATCAGAGATTCAAGATCAACTAAATGGAATAAAATGAGAAGGCAATATTAGAGAAAACAAGAGTAAAAGAAATGAACAAAGCCTCTAAGAAATATGGGATTATGTGAAAAGAACTAATCTACATTTGATAGGTGCACCCGAATGTGATGGAGAGAATGAATCCAGGCTGGAAAACACTCTTCAGGATATTATCCAGGAGAACTTCCCCATTCTATTGAGGCAGGCCAACTTTCAACTCCAGGAAATACAGAGAACACCACAAAGATATTCCTCAAGAAGAGCAACCCCATGGCACATAATTTTCAGAGTCACCAAGGTTGAAATGAAGGAAAAAATGCTAACGGCAGCCAAAAGAAAGATCGGGTTACCCACAAAGGAAGCCCATCAGACTCACAGTGGATCTCTCGGCAGAAACCCTACAAGCTGGAAAAGAGTGGGGCCCAATATTTAACATCCTTAAAGAAAAGAACTTTCAACCTAGAATTTCATATCCAGCCAAACTAAGCTTCATAAATGAAGGATAAATAAAATCCTTTAAGAACAAGCAATTGCTCAGAGATTTCATCACCACCAGGCCTGCCTTACAAGAGCTCCTGAAAGATGCACTAAACGTAGAAAGGAACAAACAGTACCAGCCATTCCAAAAATGTACTAAATGGTAAAGAGCATCAACACAATGAAGAAACTGTATCAACTAATGGTCAAAAAAACCAGCTAGCATTAAAATGGCAGGATCAAAATCACACATAACAAATATTAATCTTAAATGTAAATGGGCTAAATTCCCCAATCAAAAGACACAGGCTGGCAAATTGGATAAAAAGTCAAAACCCATCAGTGTGCTCTATTCAGAAAACCCATCTCACCTTCAAGAATACACATAGGCTCAAAATAAAGGGATGGAGGAAGATGTACCAAGCAAATGGAGAGCAAAAAAAAACAGGAGTTACAATCCTAGTCTCTGATAAAATAGACATTAAACTAATATAGATCAAAAGAGACAAAGAAGAGCATTACATAATGGTAAAAGGATCAATGCAACAAGAAGAGCTAATGATCCTAAATATATACACACCCAATATAGGAGCACCCAGATACATAAAGGAAGTTCTTAATGACCTACAAAGAGACTTACACTCCCACACAATAATAGTGGGAGACTTTACACTCCACTGTCAATATTAGACAGATCAATGAGACAGAAAATTAACAAGGATATCCAGGACTTGAACTCAGATCTGGACCA
>CAUYLG010049907.1:0-11311 GCA_963573385.1 Cacajao melanocephalus
TGGTGGCACGCACCTGTAATCCCAGCTACTCAAGAGGCTGAGGCAGGAGAATTGCTCGAACCCGGGAGGTGGAGGATGCAGTGAGCTATGATTACGCCACTGCACTTCAGCCTGAGAGATAGAGCAAGACTCTGTCTCAGAAAATAAATAAATAAAATAACATTTATTATGCTCTTAAACTGTGCCAGGTACTGGGCTGAGTTTCACAGATGCCCATCAGCAATTAGTATTATACATAATAATTACCAGCCTCGTCTCAGGACTTGTCCCAGCCCCTCGCCATAGCAGGTCCCCTCACAATCCCTCTGCAAATGACGGCAACCCCTCCCCAACCAAAAGATAGTACAGGAATAGTATTGGCTGAAAGTAAGAGAAAACCCTGAATAATCATGTCTTCAAAAAGATGGGAATTTATTCCTCACTTCTGTGAGGCTCCACCATGCTGGGACCCAGGCTTCTTCTATCTCATTCTTCTGTCGAGTTCTATTCCTAGAATTGATCATGGTCCAAAATGGCTGCTGGAACTCCAGCCATTGTACCTACCATCTAGCCAGCAAGAAGCAGCGAGGGGCAAAGGAGGCCATGCCCCTTTGTTGTTTTTTTTTGAGACGGAGTCTTATTCTGTCACCCAGGCTGGAGCGCAGTGGCACGATCTTGGCTCACTACAACCTCTGCCCTGTGGGTTCAAGCATTTCTCCTGCTGTAGCCTCCCTAGTAGCTGGGATTACAGGCATGCACTACCATGCCCAGCTAATTTTTGTGCTTTTCGTACAGATGGGGTTTCAACATGTTACCTAGGCTGGTCTCGGACGCCTGATCTCAAGAGATCCGCCCACTTTGGCCTCCGAAAGTGCTGAGATCACAGGTGTGAGGTACCTTACCTGGCCATGCCCCTTTCTTTACTGAAGCTATGCACATTGCTTTGTGGCCCCATCCCACTGATCAGAGCTTAGTCACGTGGCCACACTTAGCTGCAAAGGAGGCTGGGAAATGTAACCTCAGGTGCGGGTTCAGGTACCAATCGGGGATTGTGTCCAGGGCAGCCCAGGCTGTAGGGCTCCACTCTGGCATGGCTGATGGCCATTTACTTCCTCAGGGGCTCTGTCCGCACTCATAGCTGATGAAGCTCCAGAATCGAAGCGCTTTGTGTAGACTCCCTCAGCCCCTCCTGCAGGGGACCGACATCAGGGACTGGGGAGCTTCGCCAATGCTCCTTGTTCTTGAGACCTCTGGGCTCGTGAGCTGACCATGCCCCAGCGACAAGCCCGGTATCCCATCTTCCTCCAGGCCAGTGGTGACGCAGGCTCCCTGGGGTTGTCACTGAGTTTTTGGTGTGCCTTGCTGCCTGTCTGCAGTCTCCACCAAGCAATTAGGAAGGCCGCTCGGATTTCTTCGAGTGAGCAGAGAAAAAGGCAAAGAGAAACCAAAATATGTTTCCCTTTGGAAAACCTGGTGATGATGTCAAAGCCTGGTGACACAAGAAGCCGGGAAGTGGCTAGCATCGCTGTCGTGTGGGTTTACGAAACAGAGTCTGGGGGTGGAGGCCCTGGAGAAAGGTGAATGGGACCTGGCGGGGGCTAGGCGGGGGCGACTCAGGAGTCATGGGATCAAGTTCCACCTTAGCCACGGGTGTGCTGTGTGGCTCTGGGCAGGTCACTTTATCTCCGTGAATCTCATTTTCTTTTTTATTTATTTATTTATTTATTTATTTATTTATTTTTGAGACAGGGTGTCACTGTATCACCCAGGCTGGAGTGCAGTGGTGCAGTCTTGGCTCACTGCAACCTCTGTCTCCTGGGCTCAAGCGATCTTCCAAGTAGCTGGGGCCACAGGCACACACCACCACACCCAGCTAATTTTTTGCATTTTTGGTAGAGAGGGGGTTTCACCATGTTGCCCAGACTGGTCTTGAACTCCTAAGCTCAAGCCATCTGGCCGCTTTAGTCTCCCAAAGTGCTGGGATTACCGGAGTGGGCCATCGCACCCGGTCTCATTTTCTTACTTGTTGAATGAGAGGGTGGGCCTCTGGATGCCTAGTGCCCTCCCAGTCCTGACAGCCTGGGGCCCCACCGCATCCCAGAGCACCGCTCATCCTGACCTCCAGGCAGCCTCTGAGCAACAGGGAAGGGCCTCTGCTCCCAGCCAGGAGCTGCCCACGAAATCCCGGCCCCGGGGACCGTGCGGGGCTGCCTTCCTTTCCTGTCTCTCTTCCGCTGGGCTCCTGGCAGCTCACACGTCTCCATGGAACAGGAAAAATGCCCGTTCCCCTCCTAAGCAAAGAGAAGGCAACTTAGAAGCAATTAGCAGCTCCCCAGGACAGGAGATAAAGGGAAGGATTGTGGGGAAAGGAAGCCTGAAGTCGCACTTCGCACTTTTTACAAAGCTGTTTTTCCCCCAATTATTATTATTATTTTCTTTCTTCAGATGGAGTCTGATTCTGTCGCCCAGGCTGCAGTGCAGCGGCGTGATCTCGGCTCACAATAACCTCTGCCTCCCGGGTTCAAGCAAGTCTCCCTGCCTCAGCCTCCTGAGTAGCTAGGATTACAGGTGCCCACCACCACGCCTGGCTAGCCAATTTTTCTATTTTTAGTAGAGACAGGGTTTCCCCATGTTGCCCAGGCTGACCTCCAACTCCTGACCTCAGGTGATCCACGCGCCTCGGCCTCCCAAAGTGCTGGGATTACAGGTGTGAGCCACCGCGCCCAGCCTTTCCCTCCCTAAATATATAGTAAATCCAGAAATATAGGTAGAAAGTACAGAACGAAAAGTGCATAATCCCACATCCAGACATCCAGAGAGCCCTGTGTGTGCAGAGGATGGATGTCTGCAGTCTTTTTAGGAAATAATTTCTATGATTTTATAATGTTGGCATCACAGGCATTCTCATGTGCTAATATAATATTTGTTATTTTTCTACCTTTGTATTTTAAAAAATTTCAAATACATAGAACAATGAAAAAAAAAGATCATGTCATTTGTGCCCACCGTCTGGATTACACGGGTGTTGGCATTTGCGCAGTGATCAAGCTCGTTTTAGCAGCTGTGTAGTATTTCACTAGGGCACATGTACTTGGGCTCTGTCAGTTACTGATGAATATGTATTAAGCGCCCACTCTGTGCCCAGCAATCTCACAGGCTTTGGGGCCACATCAGTGAACGAACAGTCATGTGTTTGCTAAAAGGACATTCCATCTGGGAACATGAAGAGATGCAAAGGAACCCTTAGGCATGGGGGTGGAAGGCCATGTTCGGGTCAGTCCATCCTCTGTAGTACTTGGACATTTTGGGGATGGTGGAAGGGTTTCCACCAAGACTGTTTCCTCAGTAGTATGAAATTGCTGGGGCATGCCCCAGCCGGCGGGAAGCCAACACCAAGCATCTGTTGGTAGGATGCTACGTCCTAGGCCCCCAGCCCAGGGACCCCGAAAGCCAGCCGCATGGCAAAGCAAGATGGGGCGGCACTGCCATAGTCCACAGTGAACTGGGAAGAACGTGGAAAACGCAAACAGACAAAGTGGGACCTGTTTCATTTTTAAAAGAATTTAGGGGCCGGGTGCGGTGGCTCACACCTGTAATCACAGCACTTTGGGAGGCTAAGGCAGGCAGATTACCTGAGGTCAGGAGTTCGAGACCAGCCTGACCAACATGGTGAAACCCCATCTCCACAAAAATGCAAAAAAAATTAGCCGGGCATGTTAGCAGGTGCCGGTAATCCCAGCTACTCGGGAGGCTGAAGCAGAGAATTGCTTGAACCTGGGAGGCAGAGGGTGCAGTGAGCCGAGATTATGGCATTGCACTCCAGCCTGTGTGACAGACTGAGGCTTCGTCTCACAAAAAAGAAAAAAAAAGAATGTAGGGACTCGTCTTCGTTTTTGCTGGTCTTGTGTTTCTTGTTGGGTACAAAATGGTAGTGGTTTTTTTTTTTTTTTTTAATGTCCTTGGTTAAGTCTGGATGTGGTGGCTCACACCTGTGATCCCAGCATTTTGGAAGGCTGAGAGAGGGCGACTGCTTGAGTCTAGGTCTTTGAGACCAGCCTGTGCAACAAAATGAGACCCTGTCTCTACAAAACAGTTAAAAAATTAGTTGGGTGTGGGGGTGCACGCCTGTAGTCCCAGCTACTTAGGAGGTTGAGGTGGGAGAATCACTTGAGATCCTGGAAGGTGGAGGCTACAGTGAGCCGAGATTGCGTCACATCAATTAGTTAGGTTTGGTGGCAGGTGCCTGCAATCCTGGCTCTTCGGGAGGCTGAGGCAGGAGAATCACTTGACCTCAGGAGCTGGAGGTTGCAGTGACCTGAGATGGCACCATGGCATGCCAGCCTGGACCACAGAGTAAGACCCTGCCTCTAAAATAAATAAATAAATAAATAAATAAATAAATAGATAAGGCTGGGCATAGTGGCTTATTCCTAAATCCCAGCACTTTGGGAGGCCAAGGTCGGTGGGTCACTTGAGGTCAGGAGTTCGAGACCAACCTGGCCAACATGGTAAAACCCTGTGTCTACTAAAAATACAAAACTTAGCCAGGCGTGGTAGCAGATGCCTGTAATCCCAGCTACTCAGGAGGCTGAAGGGGGAGAATCGCTGGAACTTGGGAGGTAGAGGTTGCAGTGAGCTGAGATGGTATCCCTGCACTCTAGCCTTTGCAAAACAGCAAAACTCTCTCTGGATA
This sequence comes from Cacajao melanocephalus, assembly GCA_963573385.1. Taxonomy (NCBI): domain Eukaryota; kingdom Metazoa; phylum Chordata; class Mammalia; order Primates; family Pitheciidae; genus Cacajao; species Cacajao melanocephalus. The sequence continues at coordinate 4,673 of CAUYLG010049907.1, forward strand.
AATAAATAAATAATAAAATAAAATGTTCTTTCTTGATAAATCAAAAGGTTGGCAACCCTATGTTGGTCCCCAAAACCGAGAGGAAAAGACAGGGTGACTACCCCATGCCGTCTAAAAGCGGAGACTGTTTGTAGGTGTCCTGGGTCCACGGGTGTCCTGGGTCCACGCATGTCCTGTGGATGTTCCCGTCCATCTCAGACGGTGGGAACAACACGGGGGCCCAGGCCACAGCCTGCCTTGCATGGTGACTCCCTCCTGTGTCTGACCTGAATCTCAGAAACAGGAGGGAGTCACCATGTTTGTGACCTAAAGCCCCTCCAGCCTGCAGAGACAAGGTGTTTCCTGTGGCCTGGGCATCAGCCCTGTGTGAGTTTTGCAGGCCCCAGACCAAGAGCGGTAGGGTGTGATCGCCTGGGAGACAGGTGAGCCGGGCCATCCAGGAGGGAGAGGGGAAAGTAACCCCTGGGCTGCCAGGCGCTGGAAGAATCTTCATCTCTGTTTCCCAAATGAGGAAACTGAGGCACAGGGCGGTTTGCGTTTGGTGCCCGAGGAGATCAGAGATGGGCACCAGAGCCCGTGGCCTCCCCTCCACACTGGATCCTGACTTTACCAATCAGAAAAATTAAGCAATCATAATTCGGGGACACCAACAACTTGACAACTTTTTATTTGACCAAAAACCAGGTGTGTGTGTGTGTGTGTGTGCGTGTGTGTGTGTTTTAAGCAAAAATCAGTACCAAGAACAGGAGACTTGCTTGAACCCCAAAGGAAGAGGTTGCAGTAAGCTGAGATTGTGCCACTGCACTCCAGCCTGGGTGACAGAGCAAGACTCCGGCTAAAAAAAAAAAAAAAAAAAGTCAGTACTAAAAAACATTTCTTGAAAACTCCATAAAGTGAAATCTCCCTATCATACCATTTTATTCAAAGAAAGAATTCTAATTCCCTTAGAAGCTCCTTAAGGGGCAAAAAATTACAATTAAAAAAACACCTTAGAAGCAAGCCCAGCTGCCCACCTCTTATACTCTAAACACGCATGCACCGAAATCTCAGAAGTCACCATTAAAGAACTTACTCCTGTAACCAAACACCACCTATTCCTCAAATCTATTGAAATAAAAATTAAATAAATAAAAAAAACACTCCGAGCCCCCCCCCCCCCGCCCACTCTTCCTTTTTATTTGAGACGGAGTCTTGCTCTGTCACTCAGGCCAGAGTGCAGTGGCATGGCGTGCTCTCGGTTCACTGCAACCTCCTCCGCCTGGATTTAAGCAATTCTCTTGCCTCAGCCTCCCAAGTAGTTGGGATGACAGGAGCGTGCCACCACACCCAGCTAATTTTTTTGTAATTTTAGTAAAGGCGGGGTTTCACCATGCTGATCAGGCTGGTCTCGAACTCCTGGCCTCAAGTGATCCACCCACCTTGGCCACCCAAAGTGCTGGGGTTACAGGCATGAGCCACTGCGCCTGGCTTTGGAACCCTTATTTTGCTCCTGTGTCTTGAGCACCTGATAACTCTGGCCCAGGTCACTACGGAACCCCAGCCCACCATTTAGGGACTGCCACAGCCAAACTACTTGGTTCCAACCCCAGCTCCGCCACCCACCAGCTGTGGACTACCGACCGGTTGTGACTTGCTGTGGGCCTCAGTTTCCTCATCTGTAAAATGGTAGTAGTCAGAGACCCCTCCCCTCCCCGGCGGACATAGAGAATAATGCGGTGCTTAGCTGGGGCCTGGGGCGTAGCTGGCGCTCACTGAGTGACTGCCAGTTTTACTCTGCTGCCTTCGCCTCCGCGCCTGTCCTGGAGGGGAGGTGCTGGCTGGGCCTGGGGCGGGAGCCTTCCCGCAGGGAGGCGAGGCCAGGAGTGTGAGCGAGGAAAATGGGAAGGTGCCCGATACAGACTCTGCTGACTTCAGGGTTCCGCTGAGGCCATGGCCACCGGCCAAGCCGCCTCTGTCAGAGGGGACAAAGAGTGACCTCCCTGCAGGATCCCTGATTCCACAGGAACGACTCCCAGCCTGGCCTCTGGGCTTTGCGAAACCTTCTTCTTTAAACGACAAGTGCTGAGCTGTGCGCTTCCTCTCTCCAGAGCGGCCTGGGCACATCCGCTCCAATGAGCTGACGTGTTCATGCATTTGGCCGGGACGACCACCTCAGAGGCCAAGGCGGGGGACTGGGGCCGAGCCAGACCGGGGTGCCGTCCAGAAAGAAGACACTGCTGCCCGTGGGCCTGGCGCGGTCACTCCCCGGCTGCCTGCCCTCCCTCGGGACGAAGTCCTTGCCAGGGGGACCCGCTGTGAGGATGACATCCAGCCCCAGGGGCCTGAAGTGAGGACAGGTCATCAGATGGGCCCTGGGAAATTTCCACACGATGGCGACTTTGTTATGGTTCCTTGGACTTCTCTAAATGATAAAGACTCTTTGGAACTCAGAGCCACTTGCAGTCAGGACGCCTGCTTCACACTCAAGGAGTTCTTGAGCTACTCATTCATTTAACATATTTTTTTTAATTGAGCAGTTGCTTTGGGCTTGGCTCTGGGGGCTCAGTGGTGGCCGTGACAGGTGACAGGCACAGGTGGGCCCTGCCTTGCTAGAGCCACAGTCTCGAGAGAGCCCCAGTTACACAAGCACATGCCAGGGAAGGACCATGTGGCACCGAGAAGCTACTTCACTCCCACCAGGACAGCAGCTGGGATCATAAAGACCAACCATAGCAAGTGTGGATGAGGATACGGAGAAATTGGAACCCATCCTCGTGGCAGCTGGGGAAGAAAATGGTGCAGCTGCAGTGGAAACGGTCTGGCAGCTCCTCAAAAGGTTTCAACACAGAGTTACCATGCAACCCAGCAATTCCACGCCTAGGATTTTACCCAAGACGAATGAGAACGTCCCTCCACGCTAAAACCTGTCCACAACTGTTCAGAACAGCAGTATTCTTAGTAGCCAACCAGTGGAACTCACCCAGATATCCATCCATGAAGGAAGATATAAGGTATGTTATATCCACGCAGTAGAATATTATTCAGCCATGAAAAGGAATAAAGTGCTGAGTCATGTTACGGTGCAGACGAATGATGAAAACATGCTAAGTGAAAGAAGCAGTTCACAGAAGACTTGCATCATGTATGTTTCCATTTACAAGAACTGTTAAGAAGAAGAACATTCATAGACATATAAAGTGGATGCGTGGTTGCCAGAGGCTGGGGCGGGGGGAGAGGGAAGGGGTGACTGTTAAGTGCGTGGGATTATTTGGGTGATGAAAGGGCTCTGGAAGTAACAGTGGTGATACTCAAGCACCCTTGCGAACTTACGAAAAACCTCTGAACTGCAGTCTTTAAATTTTTTTGTGTGTGTGAGATGAAGTCTCGCTCTGTAGCCTAGGCTGGAGTGCAGTGGCACAATCTCGACTCACTTCAACCTCCGCCTCCCAGCTCTCGGGTCAAGCAATTCTCCTACCTCAGCCTCCCAAATAGCTGGGATTACAGGCACAAGCCACCATGCCCAGCTCATTTTTGTATTTTTTTTTTTAATAGAGACGGGGTTTCACCATGTTGGCCAGTCTGGTCTTGAACTCCTGACCTCGTGATCGCCCACCTCAGCCTCCCAAAGTGCTGGGATTACAGGTGTGAGCCACTGGGCCCAGCCTAAATTTTTTTATTCTATTTTATTTTTTGAGACAGAGTCTCACTCTGTCTCCAGGCCAGAGTGCAGTGGTGTGATCTCAGCTCACTGCAACCTCTACCTCCTGGGTTCAAGCAATTCTCCCGTCTCAGCCTCCAGAGTAGGTGGGACTACAGGCACCTGCCACCACGCCCAGCTAATTTTTGTATTTTTAGTAGAGATGGGGTTTCACTATGTTGACCAGGCTGACCTCCACCTTTTGACCTTGTGATCTACCCGTCCTAGCCTCCGAAAGTGCTGGGATTACAGGTGTGAGCCACCATGCCCAGCCTAAAATTGCTAATTTTCTGGCATATGGATTATACCTACATTTTTTTAAGCAGAGAGAAGGGCCAGGGCCAGAAGCTTTCCAACTATGTGGGCGCTCTCGGCTCAGAAATCCGGGAAAGCGTATACGGTATTAATTCCTTTGAAGGTTTCCAGGCTTTTGAAGGCAATGACCGTGGCGCCTTCTTCAAGGTCTTCTTGCTGAGGGCTATTTCTGTGGCTTTGTGCTGCCCAGGGAAAGTGCTGGCACACTGTGAGCACAGTGAGTGCTCAAAAAGGACAGGAGTGTTGGAAGCGGCAGTCAGGGTCTGGAACAGCCACCTTCTGGTTTCTCTCCAGAGTTCTCGGCACCACCCAAATCTGTCTGGCCTCAACACCAGCCCTTGCTGGACCTCTCAGTTCAGTTGTATCACCTTGTAATGAAAGAAATCAGGAAGGTTACTGCCAGGTACTGTTGGGCAGGTTGTTCACTGTGCAAGCAGCATTTGGCAAACACCTTCTCTATGCCAGAAAGCATGCTGAGCGCTTTGCCTAAACTGAACCTTGTTTAATCCTCACAGTCACTCTTTGGTGAGGGAGTTATTATTCTCAGCCTCTGAAGGCAGGAGCCTTGGGAAGCTTTTTGAGTCCCTCAAATTCACACTCTTTCCCTGGCTGCGTCAGGGGCAACCCTGGCAGGCTCCAGGTCTTCAGCACAGCAAGGCCTGCCTCGCTGCTGGGAGGGGCCGGGAAGTCTCTACCACCCCAGACCTCCCATGCCCAGGGAGCCCCAGGAGCCCAGGACCCACCCAAGGCTGGGGCTCAGCTGTCGGAGGCACAGTGGTTAGACCCTCAGGCCAGGGGTCGACAGGACCTGGGTACCACCTTCCTGACTCTGTTCTTGTGCCAGTTGCTGAATATCTCTGGGGCTTGATTTTTCTCGTATGTCAAATGGGCAGTGACAGCATCACTTCTAGGGTGGCTTGTGGATGAACTGGCATAACACATGCAAAGCGCTCAGCTCACGAAGGAACCCCTGATGCCCGTCAGGTTCAGAGGCGTGTGCTGGTTGCTTTTCCCCACCGTCCAGGAGGGCAGGGGCTCAGCTGTCTGCATCACAGCAGTTCCCGGAGCTGGTGCAGTGCCTGGCACATGGCACTCAATAAATATTTTTGAACAAATTGATGAACAAACAAATTGGTGAACGAGTGCTACTTCGTACGGGATGCTGGGCACAGACTTCGGATCCGCTTCTGGAAGTCCCCAGACTCCTCCTAGAAGTCACTAGACCCCTCCTCACAGCCACCAGTGCCCCATCCCAGCGGGGTCACATTCTCCCTGGGTGGCCCTGCTCAGAAAATGCGCTGAAGGAGCTGCCAGGCGGCGGGGGGTTGGGGGAGTCCCAGGCTCTCCTGTTTCTTCGGCCTTGCGGGCGCCGTGACCTTCCCCACCTGGCTCTGTCCATCTTGCCGTCTTGCCGGCTTCCCTGGCCACCAGGGAACCCACAGTGCCCGCCCCGGCTCCCCTTTCACACGGATAGGGGCGCCTTCTCCATCTGCACGGCCTCACCGGGACTTTCCTCCCCAGTGCTCAGGTTACATTCCATTCACAAAAAGCAATCCAGATTGTAAGATGTGTGAGCGAATTATAAGGAAAAAAAGCGAGGTGGAAAAATGTGGTCAGAGAGTGAGTGAGCTGGGATGGGGCACAGGAAATTGTTCCACCCACCCCCTTCCACCCACCCACACACATGCCCGTCCCGGGGCCAGCTGGGAGTCTTTTCATCTGCTGCGCGGGCTTCCAGGCTCAGGGCTGCCTGTTCTATGGCTGGGCGGGGGTTGGGGGCGGGGGGTAGGGGGTGGGGACACGGAGCAAGAGAGGCGAAGAGATTCAGTGGCAAAGGCGCTAATTAGCAACTGCTCCATTATGTCCTCTTGGCCAAAGCTGCCACGTACTGTTGGGCAGGTTGTTCACTGCAAGGGTGCTTGGCTCCATCCAATCAGCCATGTGCCCTGGCACAGGGCTCTGTCTGCCCAGCGGGGGACATCTTTTCCTCACACACACACACAGGTAGCTCATGCGCCGGTGGTCTCAGCTTTTACATCTTTACTTCTAACATGCTTAAAATAGAACTTTGCTCAATGTGACTCTCTCATTCTAAGACTCTCCATGGCTCCCACTGACCTACAGGATACTAATAATGGCAGCACATTTCCTGATGGTTGCCTGTGTGCCTGGACTGTGCTAAGGGGTTTTGTGTGTAACGCCCCTTCTCTACCGCCACAGACAATTCTTATGTTATGAAACACAACAGGTCTACAAAAAACTACATAAGAGATCTATGTACTGTTTAACACATTTTTTATTTTTATTTTTTGAGATGGAGTAGTATTCTGTTGCCCAGGCTGGAGTGCAGTGGCACAATCTCAGCTCGCCACAACCTCCACCTCCTGGGTTCAAGCAATTCTCCTGCCTCAGCCTTCCAAGTAGCTGGGACTACAGGCGTGTGCCACCATGCCCGGCTAATTTTTGTATTTTTAGTAGAGACGGGGTTTCACCATGTTGGCCAGCCTGGTCTCAAACTCCTGACCTCGTGATCCACCTGCCTTGGCCTCTCAAAGTGCTGGGATTACAGGCGTGAGCCACCGCGCCTGGCACTGTGACCAAATTACAAACAAATGCCTGGTTTTTTTTTTTTTTTTTTAGACAGAGTC
>CAUYLG010049908.1:0-24379 GCA_963573385.1 Cacajao melanocephalus
ACCATTCAGGACACAGGCGTAGGCAAGAACTTCATGACTAAAACACCAAAAGCAATGGCAACAAAAGCCAAAATAGACAAATGGGATCTAATTAAACTCCAGAGCTTCTGTACAGCAAAAGAAACAATCATTAGAGTGAACCAGCAACCAACAGAATGGGAAAAATTTTTGCAATCTACCCATCTGACAAAGGGCTAATATCCAGAATCTGCAAAGAACTAAAACAGATTTACGAGAAAAAAGAAAAAACCCATTCAAAAGTGGGCGAAGGACATGAACAGACACTTTCAAAAGAAGACATTTATGAAGCCAACAAACATATGAAAAAATTCTCATCATCACTGGTCATTAGAGAAATGCAAATCAAAACCACATTGAGATACCATCTCTTGCCACTTAGAATGGCGATCATTAAAAAATCCGGAGACAACAGATGCTGGAGAGGATGTGGAGAAATAGGAACATTTTTACACTGTTGGTGGGAGTGTAAATTAGTTCAACCATTGTGGAAGACAGTGTGGCAACTCCTCAAGTACCTAGAAATAGAAATTCCATTTGACCCAGCAATCCCATTACTAGGTATATATCCAAAGGATTATAAATCTTTCTATTATAAAGACACACGCACACGTATGTTCATTGCAGCACTGTTTATAATAGCAAAGACTTGGAACCAACTCAAATGCCCATTGATGATAGACTAGACAGGGAAAATGTGGCACATATACACCATGGAATACTATGCAGCCATAAAAACGATGAGTTCATGTCCTTTGTAGGGACACAGATGAACCTGGAAACCATCATTCTCAGCAAACTGACACAAGAACAGAAAATCAAACACTGCATGTTCTCACTTATAGGCAGGTGTTGAACAATGAGAACACATGGACACAGGGAGGGGAGCATCACACACTGGGGTCTGTTAGGGGCGAATAGGGGAGGGACAGCGGTGGGTAGGGAGTTGGGGAGGGGTAACGGGGAGAAATGACAGATATAGGTGACTGTGGGGATGGAGGCAGCAAACCACATTGCCTTGTATGTACCTATGCAACAATCCTGCATGTTTTGCACATGTACCCCAGAACCTAAGGTGGAAAATGCACTCAGATTTTTGCCTTTCACTTCCTCCTAATCTCAATAAACATCAGTATTCAAGGATTCAAAATAATAATAATAATAATACAGTATTTTTGAAGGGCAATTTGGCAGTAGCTATCAAAATTGTAAATACGTATAACTTACGATCCAGCAGATGGCAAAAGTAAAACAAAACAAACTAAAAAAAAGTATATATTAAAACAAGGCATAAAGTTATGGGTAAAAAATATTCATTGCAATATCTATAATAGCAACAAAAAATAGCAGGAAGGAAGAAAAGGAGGAAGGAAAGCAAGAAGACAGGAAGGAAGGGAAAGAGGGAGGGAGGGGGAGGAAAGAGGCAGAAAGGAAAGAGATATTTAAAGAAGGAGTTTATTTGAGCATTTAACCATTCATTAGCTGGGCAGCACCAGAACACAAGCAGTTCATGCCTCCACCAAGGAGGTGGGAGATAAAATTTTTATAAGGTTTTTGAGGAAGCAAGACAGAAAATATTTCAGTGGTTAAAGTGGAAAGTCTCTAGTTAGAGGTTAGCTGGCAGTTTCTGATTGGTGAAGCTTCAATTTCATTTTAATGTTTATAAGGGCTTTGGTTTGCCTTCAGAGAAACCCAAGATGTTGAAGTTGTCTCAGCCCAATGGCCTCCCAATTAATTTTTTTAAAAAACAGGAGAGAGGAAGGATAGGAGATAGAAAAAAATCTAAATGCCCGGTCAGAGAGTATGGTTTAAAATTTGTGGTACATTCATACCACAGAATTCTATGCAGTCAATATAGGAGATAGAGCTACCTGTACTAACTTGGGAAAGTGTTCATTTTTAAAATGTACTAACTTGGGAAAATGATATGCTAAATGACAACAAACAAGTTGGAATACAATGAATGTGTATTCACCTACATTTTAGAGGGGACATATCTATGTATGTGTATGCATGAATATAGCTATGTAGGCACATATGTACGTGTAAGGGTATATTCATTTAAAGGTAAAGGAAAAAATATCAGGAAAGATACACACCAAACTGTTACCAGTGAATATCTCTGAGGAGTGGAATGAACATGATTTTCACTGATAAACTTCTGAACCATTTCTAAATAACATTGCATATGTCATTTTGAAAACCCAGTTTAGCAAAATAAGGAGTATTAAATGCTATGACAGGGGAAGAAGAGAGTGCTATTTTTGAGCACAAGAAGTAGTCACCCTTCACTTTTTGTCATTTTAATCTGCTCATCCTATAATCTTCAACTGTGTCCCAACAAGACCCCAAGCATTCTGCAATTTATAACCCCACATAGCAGCAAACACAGGTGAATTTGAGACATCAAACCATTCATAGGACTTTTTTCTGGCAAAAGAAGGGTGGATGTAATGGATTTCTTAGCTAAATGCTGCAAAATGCCATGGCTAGTGACAAAGAGGACTCCTAGGAAGCCTCACTTACCTCACAGAGCTGCTGATAGGAAAAGATGAGCCAAGCATGTGCAGAGGATATGATTTTCAGTTCACACAGTTTTGCAAAAAACACAATTTATCCTATCTTTATAACTCAGCTAAACTTCTGTTTTGAGCTCTTATTCTGCCCAGATAACAAAAACTTACTTTCAATCAATATAGTACCTCTTACTGTGTCCACACCACCACCCCTACACACACTTTTACACAAATAACACCAGGACTGTGTGGAAGTCTAGCAGAGGAGGGGTCTCTGAGAGCCAATGGGCTAATAGTGGGGATTTAGGTCCCTACAGGCTACTGCTAAGATTCCCCTGTATCTTAGTAAAGAAAAATTATTCAGACAGTTGTTAAACACAGTAAAACAGCCTTTATTCAGGAAGACTACTACAATGCAGTAGGAGAGAAAGATTGGTCTCAGCTCCAAACACAACAAGAACACATGGAGATTTGTAGCCAAGGAGCAGAGCAGGAGTCAGTGAATGGAAAATTACTAAGAGGAAACATCAAGGCTAGGGAGATTCTTGCTAGACCAACTCACCAGGATTCTTCCTGAAGGCAGGCCAGGGTGATAAGATATCAAGGGAGGGGAATGAGAAATTCGATCAGATACTGACAACAGTCAGATACAGGGTGGGGGACTTTCATTAAACTGACTCAAAAGTATTTTTGGGAAACTGGACTGAGGGGGCCAAGGACAGAGCCCAAGGTCAGGACCTGGAGGGCTTAGAGGGGCCTGACTATAGTTAGGTCATGGAGAGAGCCTTTGTCAGCCTTCACACTCAGCTCTCTCAGGCCCAACAACCATCCCTTGTTTTGGAGTCAAGAAGTTCCTGCAAGACCCTCTCTGCCTCCCTCCAATGAGACTGGCTGCACCACATTTTTCTCTTGCTACTCTCTTCCAGTGGGTTAGCTCTATCTTAGTCTGTTTGTGCTGCTATAACAGAATACCACAGATTGGGCAATTGATAAAGAACAGAAATTCATTTCTCACGATTCTGGAGGCTGGAAAGTCCAAGATCAAGGTGCCACCATTTGGTCTGGTAAGAGCCTTCGTGTTACATCTCGACACGGCAGAAGGCAGTAGGGCAAGCTACCAGTCCTCCATGCAGCTTCTCTTAAAAGGGCCTTAATCCTGTTAATGAGGGAGCCCTCATGGCCTAATCACCTCTTAGAGGCCCCACCTCCTAATACAATCACATTGGCAACACCTACATTTTAGAGGGGACACATTCAGACCATAACAGCCTTTGCACTCGACTCTTTCAGGCCCAGCAACCAGCCTTGCTTCTGAGACAAGAATTCCCTGCAAAGCCATCTCTGGCTCCCTCCAATAAAACTGGCTGAGCCACATTTTTCTCTTGCTGCTCGCCAGGGGTCAGCATGTAGGACTTCACTCTGCAGATCCACAAACTTCACTGCTCTCATCCTCTCCACCTGTGCTCTCCTCCCTATATCACGGGGAATCTTTCTAGTGTGGATGGGGATGTGGGGAGTTGTAAATCCCTTTGTTTCTGCCAACCTCCACCAAAGTCACTCACTCTAAGCACTCAATTTTAGCCAGGTGCTGTCCCTAGTGCTGGAGAAACCATAGCAGTGGAAGGACAAAACGCCTACAAGTCCCAGCCTCCCTGTGGTGAGGAAGCGCAGTGCAGAACAGACTAGATTGCGATACTGGGATGGGGAGAAGGAAAAACATAAGAAAAAAAGAGGATCCTAATACACCACAGGTAACACTGTAGCCTGGTTGGTACAGGTTTGGTTTTAGGCATATGATTGTCTGGGCTTGAATCTCCACTCTACCACTCACTAATATTGGTCAAACTATTTCACTTTTCTTTAAGGATGATTGTATCTACCTCAGGGAGCCATTGTAGAAATTAATTAATGCAGAGGAACAGCAGATTCTGAATCAATCATCCTTCCTTTCTTCCACTTACAACTTAAGACTGCAACTTGACATTGGTCCATTGTAATTCAATTCAGGGTGCTTTGCCACCCACCCTCCACCTTAAGGTGGGAAATATCAATTGTCCAAGCATGAGCCTCAAGCTGACATCATTTATCCTCTGAAGGATGAAAGACAGAGAGCAGTGTCAGCTTCCATAGCTCAGCTTCTGTAAGGAATGTTCAAGTGAACATCCTTAAGGAATTATAACTTTTCCCAAGGCTGAAAGAAGCAGTGGTTGGAACTCATGGCAGTATCTACTCAAAGCCTCCTTAGGGCTTAATCTCAAAGACCTTGCTCAGAGAAGTCTTCACAGATATGTATCCTTTGAAGTCTTGAACCAAGGGGCAAGCCACTCCTAAAAACAGAAGAAGGCAGTGGGTTTTCCCAACTTTAAAATGCATTGGAATCACTGGGAGGGCTTTTTGAAATAACCTCCTGTGCCCCACCCCACAGAGCATCTGATTCTGTAGATCTGGGGTAGGCCCCATGAATTTGTATTTCTAACAAGTTCCCAGGTACAGGTGTTGACATTGTTGATGGAATACTAACCTGAGAACCTCTAGACTGGGGAGAAGTATAGCTCAACAGAGAAGGCCAGCAGGAACTCTAGACTAAGACCAGGGATTTGCATATGTAACTCATTCTCCCTGGGGTAAGCTTACAAATCTCTTACATGAAAGAGTACAGTGATACCTTACTCAAGATACAGGGGTCTTACATTTATTATTAACACTCATTATTCCCATTAGAATGGAAAATGTTACATGACTATGCCCAGGAAATTTCAGGCCTCATTGGAAAGAATTTTCCAAAAATCCCTCAAATCCTACTCCAATATTATCCATGTGGACAGAACCAGGGAATTCATTAGTTCTGTAATTTCTACATACACATTTCTTCCCACCCCTTCTGCAGATCCCACCCATCCCTTCTTCCACAGACTCAGCCCGGCAAGGCAGCCACTGAAATACACGTCTGGCAGCTCACAAGCCCCTTCTGTAGAAACCCGCACCCCACTCATCCACAGGAGAGACAGGGAGCCACATTACGTGACCCTACTCCCTACCATTTCTGATTAGATAAGGAATGGATACCTGACCCAAGTTCAGCCAATCAGATTTACTCCTGGAAATTTGAAATTGGGATTCAGAGATATCCAATCAGTATCTGAAATTGGCTGGACTAATAATTGTGACGTGAACAGAAATCACCAGATGATAGGCTAAAGAGCAGAAGAAACTATAGAGAAAAAAGAACAAAGTAACTGTGAATAGGTGGAGCAAGAAGGTAAGTGTGTCCTCGTGGCATTCCAGATGCTGGTTATATTTCTTCCGAGGTTTTTCTGGAGCCTTCCTCCTCCCCACCCTTGGGTTCTGATATGGTGTGGCTCTGTGTCCGCACCCAAACCTCATCTTGATGTATAATATCCACGTGTTAAGGGAGGGACCTGGTATGTGATTGGATCATGGGGGCGGACTTCCCTCTTACGCTTTTCTCATGACAGAGAATGAGTTCTTACAAGATCTGGTTATTTGATAAGTGTCTGGGCTTCCCTGCTCTCTCTCTCCTGCCACCATGTAAGAAATGCCTTGCTTCCCTTTCACCTTCTGCCATGATTGTAAGTTTCCTGAGGCCTCCCCAGCCATGTGGAAATGTGAATTAAACCTCTTTTGTTTATTAATTACCCAATCTCAGGTAGTATCTTTATAGTAGCATGAGAATGGACTAATACAGATTTTACATGACATTTTATGCCTTTATCATTGTTTTCCCTTCTCTATTTATTTATTTTGAGACAGAATCTCACTCTCTCACCAGGCTGGAGTGCTGTGGCATGATCTCAGCTCACTGCAACCCCCAGTTCCCTGGTTCAAGCAATTCTCCTGCCTCAGCCTCTCAAGTAGCTGGGATTACAGGCATGTGCCACCACGCCCAGCTAATTTTTGTATTTTTAGTAGAGACGGGGTTTCACCATGTTGGCCAGGTTGGTCTTGATCTGCTGACCTCGTGATCTGCCCACCTTGGCCTCCCAAAGTGCTGGGATTACAGGTGTGAGCTTTCCTATTTAAGCCAGTAGTTTCACTCACTTTTCCAGTCATCGGCTATTCATTGAGCACTCTCTCTGAGCCAGGTGTTGTCCCTGGGGCTCAAGAAACCATAGAGTTAACCTGCGACCATTTCTGTTACCTGCAACTAGGACACCCAGTATAGCCGCTTACACCTACCTTAATATAAAGAAATGCACACACAGAAAGAAAAGTTGTAGAAAAACATATATAATTTATTGTGCACCTCCTATGTGCCAGGCACCCTGCTAAGTGCCTTACATGCATTTTCTCACAACAACCCTATGAGGCAGGTACTATTATCTACATTTCCTCAAGAACACACAGGATTCAAACCTATGTAGCCTAACCCCTCAGAACCACTAAAAGGCAAGAGAGTGGAAAAGATCTAGAATCATGGTAACAGTGAGGGAAAATACACACAGACATACTCACATTCATGCAGAATTCAGGCCTGGCTATATCAGCACACACTCAGGCATCCTGTTGTTCTGTGTCAGGCACTGGCTTTTTGGCTCCTCTCCATTCCTAAAATTAGAAGGAAAAAAATCAAATTTTCCTTCACTAGAAATCATCTTGAGAAGTAGTTGGTCTCGATAATGCTTTAACTGGACAAGAGCCTTCAGATTTGGCCTCCTGAGCACAGTAGGAATGCATTTCTATCTGCCTTTTAGCAAATGTGCCCACCTTAGATTGCCTATGAATGCTCTTAAGGTAACGCCAGAGAATCACCTTAAATGCTCCTCACCAGCAGGTCAGCATTTACCCACTGGATGCCTCTTCAGAATCCCTATTCAGGTTCCCTTTCAGTTCTGCCCCAGCCTGCTCCCTGACAGGTGCCAGAGAGCAGGGAGCAGCTCTGGCTCAGGTGGACAGAGCTATGAATAGTTCCTACCAGCAGCTGCTACCTCCTCAGGAAAAGCAAGGCACTCAAAGGCCTGCCAGGGCTTCTTGACTGCAGAGCCTGGGAAGTAACAGTATTCTAAAAGGTGGAAGGCATTCCAGCAAGAGAGGATTGGAGAAGCAGGATTCCCAGACCCATTCAAACCACATGAAGCTCAGCTTCCTCATCTGTAAAGTTAGGATTCCCAAATATGCCCTGCTTAGGAACAGACACCACTTATTGAGCATTTTTATGTGCGAGGCACTGCATTCAACATGTTTGCACGTGATTTTTAAAGAACCCCATTTGGCAGAGATAACTGTCTCCATTTTATAAAGACAAAGCTGAGGTTCCAAAAGGTAAAGCTGGTTCAAAGAGCTAGTCCTGGTTCACATAATTAGCAAATGGCAGAAATATCACTTCCCAAATCCCATGCTCTTATCTCCTAGCTGGCTTCCTTCAGCTTCTGTTTGGGAAGATGAAACTGGTAGTGAGGAGAAAAAAATGGCAGAGCCACCAGAATGTCTCCATAATTTGCCAGCATCAGGCCCAATCTAGCTGGAATTCTGCTTCATCACCTCCCCGATCCCATCTGCCAATTATCTCCCAACCCAGCTGCAGAGTTTTTGGACCATTTTCAGGATCCTAAGACAAGAGGTTTAGTCCCTGAAGGCCTTGGCAGCCACCCAACCCAGCAAGTACACAGGGCTCTAAAACAAATGTACCAACAAACCCATATCCCATCATCACGGCTAGAGATTTTTAAAAACAGAAATCTGAGATGTGCTGAGGGAACTGGGGAGTGGGAATTTAGGCCTCAGATGCTTCTTTAAAGAGCAATAGGAAATGTTTGTCTTACAGGCCCAGAGAGTGCAGCTGTATGATAAATTTGAGCTCACAACTTTGAAATCTTTTTTGTCTTCTCATCCTTTCTACTGGAAGAATCACTCACACTCTTCCTTGTTTTTTGCTTTGCCCTCACACAAGTTGCAGGGTGAGTTCCTTCTTTTCCCTTGTCCTTCCTGAATTCTCCAAATTCTCAGCAGAAGAAAAGCACACAGCCAAACCTCCAGTCCTCCATGAGAAAAGAAATCCTTATAGGCACACATCACAGAAATTGAAAGATACTCTTTTATCCCACACCAGATCAGATATGTTTCCAGTTGCAGAAGAGAACAACCAATAACTTGTTGATAGGTCCTAAGTTACTGGTTGTTCTATTCTGCAACTGGAAACATGTCTCTTTTACAGAGAGTCAAACTCTGTAAAATATGTAAAAAGATGTGAGGATCCAGATGTGAGGATCATGACCTGTAATATAGCCCCAGGATGTCCTGAGAACCCAAGTTGATTGGGTCACAACTTGATATTATACATTTTAGGGGTGGACAGAGGTTACCAGCAGACATCAATCACTACCTGTAAGTTACATATTTGTTTGGTCCAGAAAGGTGCGACAACTCAAAGTAGGGGTAAGGGAGTAGTTTCCAGGTCATAGTTAGAGTCAAAGATTTTCTGATTGACAACTGGTTGAAAGGGTTAACTTATTATCTAAAGACCTGGAATCATCAGAAAGGAGTGTCTGGGTTAAGATAAGGGGTTGTGGAGACCAAGGTTTTTGTTATGCAGATGAAACCTCCAAGTAGCCAGCTTTACAGCTCTTACCATACCTAAAAAGGTCCCAGACTCTTAATTTCTCCTCGATCAGAGAGAAGACCTGGAAAGGCAAGGAGATTCTCTACAGAATGTTGATTTCCCCACAAGAGACAGCTTTGCAGGGCTATTTCAAAATATGTCAAAGAAATATATTTTGGGGTAAAACACTTCAATTCCTTTCAGTGCCTGCTATTTGTCGTGTGATGCTATACTAGTCAGGTTGAAGTTTGGTACCTTATTGCTACAAAGAGTCTGCTTTGGAATGTCCTTGGCAGAGAGTAGGGGTCCGTTCAGTCAACTGGGGGTTTAGAATTTTATTTTTTTGTTTGCAAACCAATTGTAACGTCAGCTGGAACCTCTCTGTCCTTGTCATACAGAGAAAATAGAACGTAAGCTCCTTTAGAGCAGACATTTTTGTCTGTTTTTCCTGCTGATCTATCCCCAATGCTTAGAATAGTGCTGATATGGTTTGGCTGTGTCTCCACCCAAATCTCATCTTGAATTGTAGCTCCCATAATTCCCATGTGTCATGGAAGGGACCCAGTGGGAGGTAATTGAATCACAGGGGCAGGTCTTTCCTGTGCTGTTCTTGTGATAGTGAATAAGTCTCATGAGATCTGATGGTTTTACAAAGACAAGTTCTCCTGCATAAGCTCTCTTGCCTGCCGCCATGTAAGATGTAACTTTGCTCTTCATTTGCCTTCTGACATGATCATGAGGCCTCCCCAGCCATGTGGAACACTGAGTCAATTAACCCTTTTTCCTTTATAAATTACCCAGTCTTAGGTATGTCTTTATTAGCAGCATGAGAACAGATTAATACAAGTGTATAGCACATTGTAGGTATTTAATACTCATGCATGCACATACACACACCATATCCTCTGTGGAAGGTAGACTTATAAGATGGTCCCCAATGTTTCCCATCTTCTAGTGTGGAAGTTCAAAAATTATTGACATGAGACAGATGAATAGGAAAAAGGGCATACAAATTTATGCAATATGTATACATGCAAGCCTTTGAAATGAAGATCAAACCCCTCAATAAGGTACAGAAGTTTGTATACCATCTTGAGGTCACAGAAAGAATGCGGGTTCAGACGATGGCCAAAAATAAGTTATGTTGATGAATCAAGTTTTAGTAGCAAGATACATTATGAGATCGGGAGAAGAGGAGGCTTGGCTAGCAAAGAGGGTCTTGTTATGCAGATGAAACCTCAGACAGAATAGATGATAAATATTTCTTTTTACACTTCTAAAGATAGCAGACTGTCAGTTAATCTTTCCTAGATCTGGACAAGGGAAGGGCAGGCTGCCTTAATACAGAGTCTCTGCAGATCTACAGATGCAAATTCCCCACACAAAAGACAGCTTTGCAGGACCACTCCAGAATAAGTCAAAGAGAAATATTTGGGTGTAAAATACTTTTACTTTCTTCACTAGCACTTACACTTTTGTGTAATTATCCCTTCCCTTGCATGTGGACTTTGCCTAGTGACGTACTTCTGACCAAAAGAATATGGCAAAGATGATGGGATGTCACTTCCATGATTGATTAGATCACAAAAGATGGCAATTTCTGTCTTTCTAGCAAACTCTCTCGTTAGCTTTGATGAAGCAAGCTGTCACATGCCAGAGAAGCCCACACTGCAAGAGACTGAGGCAGCCTTCAACTAACAGTCATTGAGGAAATAGGGTTTTCAGTCCAACAGTGCCCAGTGACCTGACTTTTGCCAACAACCATGCAAAT
This sequence comes from Cacajao melanocephalus, assembly GCA_963573385.1. Taxonomy (NCBI): domain Eukaryota; kingdom Metazoa; phylum Chordata; class Mammalia; order Primates; family Pitheciidae; genus Cacajao; species Cacajao melanocephalus. The sequence continues at coordinate 10,862 of CAUYLG010049908.1, forward strand.
GAGCTTGGAATCAAACCCTTCCAGGAGAAAGTGAATGGATCTATGTAAAAGCAGAGTTTTGTATGTTATTGAATATAAGTTTGTATTAATCCAAGCTAGATTGTTATCAATTGAGATGTTAATTGTGATCTCCAGAGAAACTACCAAAAAAATTCAAAAATATAAAAAGAAACAACATGGTAACTTAAATGATACTTGTAAAAAATCTATATGTAAAAGTAAAGAAGGCAGTAATTGAGGAACAGAAGAACAAAAATGTATAGGTATATAGAAAACAAATAGTAAAATTGCAGATACAAATCTACCTTCTCAGTAATTACATTTAATAGAAATGGATCAAGCACTCTAATTAAAAAGCAGAGCCAGGCACAGTGGGGTGCACCTGTAGTCCCAGCTACTTGGGAGGCTGAGGCAGGAAGATCACTTGAGCCCAGGGGTTCAGAAATACAGTGTACAGTGATTGGGCCCTGGAATAGCCACTGCACTCCAGCATGGGCAACACAGCAAGACCCCATCTCTAAGAATAAAAGCAGAGATTGGCAGAATAGATTTTTTAAATGATCCAACCATATGCTGCCTCTAGGAGATGCATTTGAGATTCAAAAACACAAATAGGTTGAAAGTAAAAAGACTGGAAAAGATATATATATACTATGCAAACAGTTACCAAAAGAGAGCTGGAATGGTTACACTATATTATAAAAACTAGACCAGTGGGGGGAAAAAATGGTTACTAGAGACAAAGAAGGACATTTTATAATTTTTAGGTCATCTATTTAGAATATATAACAATTATAGAAATATATACACCTAACAACAGAACCCCAAAATAGATGAATAAAAAAACTGACAGAATTGAAGAGAGAAAAAGCAATGCAAAAGAGACTTAAGATATATATCAAACAAATCCAGTGGAATGCATGTACCTTATTTGAGTTGATTCAGATAAATGAATTGTAAACATATATAAATAAATCAGGGAAATATGAACACAGGATATTTAATGTTATTAAGAAATTATTGGGTGTTTTAGGTATGATAAAGGCATTGTGGATATGTCTAAAAAGAAAGCTTCCCTTTTTTTAGAGGTGCACTCAAAGATTTTTAGATAATTTTATATTATGTCTGCAATTTTCTCAAAAAATCTGAGGGGAGGAGATGGAGTGTGAGGAATAAATAAAACATTTATTCATTTATTTAGAGACAGGATCTCCTTCCGTTGCTTAGGCTGGAGTGCAGTGGTGTGATTTGGGATCACTACAACCTCCACCTCCCAGGCTCAAACCATCCTCCCACCTTAGCCTCCCGAGTAGCTGGACTACAGGTACCTGCCATCACACCCAGCTAAATTCTGTATTTTTAGTAGAGATGGGGTTTTACCATGTTACCCAGGGTGGTCTTGAACTCCTTGCTCAAGTGATCCACCCACCTCAGCCTCGCAAAGTGCTGGTATTACTGGCGTGAGCCACCATGCTCAGCTCTAAAAGTCTTTTTAAAAGGTACGACACAGCTACTCACTCTGAGATGCATGGGACCAGAAAATTAACAATTATCCATCCAATCAACAGATATTTGTTGACCATTTACTATGAGCAAGTCGCTGAGATAAACATGCCCTCAAGTGGGTACAGATGAAAATAATTATAATCAGAGTAGGAGACATCACAAGAGAGGCCCAAATGCAGGGCAATACGGAGTCAGTGAGGAAGGGGTTATTACTGATGGGGTAAAAGGCAAGACTGAATCATAGACTATTCAGGCAGGAAGTCTTTATTAAAACTATTTTACTTACATTTGATAAATCTAAGCTCCAGAGAGAGGAAGTCACTTTCCCCATTTAACACAGCAACATTTTTTTCTGTAGTTAATATTCATTGAAAACATATTATGTCCTATCACCTTGCCAAGAACTTCGCACATATTATTTCATTTAATTCTAACAATGTATTCCATTATTATCCATTTTCCAGAGAAGAAAACAGCGGCTCAGAGGGTGTAAGTGACTCATCCAAGTTAACACAGCCAGGAAGTGGCAGAGCTATGTCTCAAACTTAAGTAGTTTGTCTCTAAAAACTTTCTTCTTCCCACTATTCTGAGATTTAATCAGAATTCCTCCTACCACTCCATGCTGGGTTATGCTACAGAGAGAGAGAAAGAGATGTACATAAGATGTACAGAGAGAGAGAACGCAATAAATGTTTTAGGTAGAGGAAATGGATGAGATGAAACTAACATGAGTACGTTGTCCTGCAGGGCTTTCTAGGACTGGCAGATAAGCACAGAGAGAAAACACCTACGACGTTAATAATTTTGTCACTAGACCATGATTGCATTCATACAAATGCACGAAATTTGCCTACTGTAGCTATTTTCCAGTCGGAGCCTTCTGCTCCCTTGCTGTGGGTTTTTACATTTGACAGTATGAAGCCCAGTTGTAGCCTTCAGCCCTGCTGAGGGTCTCTGAGCCTCCTCTGGCAGTTTTTCCCACTCCCAGATGAGCTGCAGTGTGGAAGGCTACAGGGGCCATGGCCCTCACGTGAAACTCCACTCTTTTCTCCTCCCAGAAGGGCTCTGTGGCATCATGGAAAACTGGGCTCTCATTCCCAGCTCTGGCACTAACCCACCAAGTGAACTTGAGTGAGGCATTCAATCTCTCTGGGCCTCAGTTTTCCCATATGTTACATAAAAAGAATTGGGCCACAGGAGAGTCAGAAAAGCACATTCTTCTCTGACAAGATGTAATTCCATGAAATCCAAAAAGATCTTCTTTTTGTGTTCCATCAATCAGTGAAATCAGAAAAGGAGAAAGACATTTTTAAAAACTTAACAGAAACAAGAAACTTTCATAAACCAAATATAAAACTTGTTATAGACTGAATGTTTGTGTTACCCCAAAACTCGTATGTTGAAATTCTTCTGATCTCCAATGTGATGGTATTACGAGGTGATTAGGTGATGAGGGCGGAGCCCTTATGAATGGGATTAGTACTGTTGTAAGAAGAGACACAAGAACTCACGGTCTGTCTCCTCTCTGGCCTGTGAGGACACAATGAGAAAACCGCCATCTGCAAACCAGAAAGCAAGTCCATTCCAGATACTGCATGTGCTGGCACCTTGATCTTGGACTTCCCAGTCCCCAGAACTGTGAGAAATAAAGTTCTGTTGGTTAAGCTACCCAATCTATGTTATTTTTCTTATAGCAGCCCAAACTAAGACCAAAAATTAAATATACGTGTGTATGTGTATGTACACACGTATATACATATATATTTATTTCACTATAGAGTGTTTGAATGCCACATTATTTTTTCTTACTATTGGACTCAGAATGACAGATTGGGATTTGTACCTCAGCTTTGCAAAGCACTAGCTATCTGACCTCATTGATTATAATAATGGTAATAATTAATATTCCTGCACATATGTTACATACTCCATATATGTTACAAACATAACACTCTCCTGTCTCTCACTGGGGCAAATCACATGAACTAAGGTCATCTATCATGACAAGTGGGAACACATGTAATATGGTAGCTGTAACAGTACAGATTCTTGGCAAACACTTTTTGAAATCATGTCACATTATTTTGAACAATGTGTAAACTTATTCACAGCTATTACTCTATAAACATCCAGGCTTATACAAAGTTTGCAGCCACCTACTGTGGAAAAAAATCTATTCAGATATACTTGTCTTTATATTCTTGAAAACTAATGTTTTTAAATGTCACCTTATTATCTTCTGGGTTGTTCATTCCAACAGCAGTAATAGTGATAAATGTGTTATTTCCATGTTTTCTATTATAATTCCAAAATAATTTCTCACAAACTCAGGAAGCTCGTTATAAGATGGCACAAAGAGCAAATAAGAAAAATATTTAAAACATCTTTGGGAAGGATATCCTCTATTGAAAAATTAAAGCCAAAAATCGAGGATTTTTAAATGGTATGTATCACAATTAGATGGATCATTGCTCTTACCAGGCACTCAAGTGTTAATGACAACAATATTTGTCACCATCATGAGTATGTTCTTTTGATTGGATTTTAATTACAAGCACACCTCATTTTATTGCATTTCATTTTATTGTGCTTTGCAGATACTGCATTTTTACAAACTGAAAGTTTTTGTGGCAACCCCCCTTTAAGCAATTTATTGTCACTGTTTTTCTAACATCATGTGCTCATTTCACGTCTCTGTGTCACACTTTGGTAATTCTCACAGTATTTTAAGCTTTCATTATTTATTATATCCATTATGGTGATATGTGATCAGTGACCCTGGATGTTACCATTATAATGGTTTTGGGATGCCATTAACCACACCCATATAAGACAGTGAACTTAATCAGTAAATGTTGTGTGTATTCTAACTACTCCACCAACCAGCCATTCCTGTCTCCCTCCCTCTTCTTGGGCATCCCTATTCTCTGAGACGCAATAATATTAAAAGAGGCTAATTAATAACCCTACAATGGCCTTCAAGTGTTCAAGTGAAAGGTAGAGTTGCATGTCTCTCACTTTAAGTCAAAAGCTAGAATTACTTATGCTTAGTGAGGAAGGCATAGCAAAAGCCAAGACAGGCAGAAAGGTAGGCCTCTTACACCAGACAGCCAAGTTGTGAATGCAAAGGAAAAGTCCTTGAAAGAAATTAAACATCCTACTACAGCAAACACATGAATGATAAGAAAGTGAAACAGCCTTATTGCTGATACAGAGAAAGTTTGAGTGGTCTAGATAGATGACTAAAGCAACCACAACATTTCTTGACACCAAAGCCCAATCCAGATCAAGGCCCTAACTCTCTTCAATTGTACGAAGGCTGAGAAAGGTGAAAAAGCTGCAGAAGAAAAGTTGGCAACTAGCAGAGGCTGGTTCACGAGGTTTAAGGAAAGAAGCCATCTCCATAACATAAAAGTGAAAGATGGAGCAGAAAGTGATGTAGAAGCTGCAGCAAGTTATCCAGAAGTTCAAGCTAAGAAAATTTATGAAGGGGTATACTAAACAACAAATTTTTAGTGCAGAAAGGAAGACTTCCATTGGAAGAAGATGCCATCTAGGACTTTAGTAGCTAGAGAAGTAAAGTCATATAGACCAATGGAACAGAATAGAGAACCCAGATACAAATCCACACAGTTATAACCAATTCATCTTTGACAAAGGTGCCAAGAATTTACAATGGGGAAAGGACAGTCTTTTCAATAAATGGTGCTAGGAAAACTGGATAACTATATGCATAAGAATTAAAACTAAGAAACTTAGAAAATATCTTGAGACAAAAACAAAAATGCAACACACCAAAACTTAAAATATGCAGCAAAAATGGTACTAAGAGGGAAGAACCAGAAAAGGAAGAACAAACTAAGCCCAAAGCTTTTAGAAAGAAAGAAACAGTAAATATTAGAGCAGAAATAAAATAGAAAATAGAAAAAAAATGTTTTTTTTAAAGATAAACAGAAATTGGCAAACCTTTAGAAGGAAAGAAGGCTCAAATAAAATTAGAAATAAAAGAGGAGAGATTACAACAAATGCCACAGAAATAAAAGGAATCATAAGAGACTACAATGAACAATTACATGCCAACAAACTGGATAACTTAAAAGAAACGGATAAACTCCTAGAAACATACAACCTACCAAGGTTGTATGTTGTATTCATGACTGAGTCATGAATAAATAAAAAGTCTGAACTTAAAATCTTTGTAAATGGAGAGGATTATGGCAGACAGGAGGGAGGACTAGATTGCAGCTCCTACTCAAACAGAGCAATGTGTGGAGGCTCACATTGTAAATTTTTGCTCCAGAATGACTTCAGGAATAAATCAGGAAACCTGAGTGGACCCACAGACTCCCTAAAGGAAGCAGATTGCTCCTGCAGAACCCGGGAGACAACCTAAATACTCTGAGTGCCCAAACTGTGGAAGTGGGAAAGGGAGATTGTCAACCCCAAACACACACTCCTCATGAGGAAACTGAAGGGCTAGATTATGGGAGAAGATTTTGACCTTCCCTGGAGCTGAGTCAATTTAGAGAGCTGAGTGAAATACAGGGGATGAGAAAGCAGCAAGAAAAGCCCTGGGAGCTCACTGGGTCTCCTAGCAAGTCATTTTTTTCTGGCCTCACAGGAGTCCTTTGGGCAGGGGAGTGGGGCCAGAGGCACTGGGAAAAGGCTACAGGGAGAAGGAAATCCCCAGATGAACTTTGTAGCAATGGCGTGCAGACTCCACAGGCAGTGGGGAAGTGGGGAAAGGAAAACTGTATTTGCTTTCGCAGCTGGAAGATGGGTAGCCTTGGGCAAGTTCTCAGCCCTGCTTGCCCACTGCCTGGAAACAGACTCAGTGTTGTCAGGGGTGGGGAAGCACTGACAACGCTGGGAGTGAGACCAGCCCTTCAGATTGCATGGGAGCTGGGTGAGGGCTGTGACTGCTGGCTTTCCCCCACTTCCCTGACAACCTGCATGACACAGTAGAAACAGTTATAATCCTCCTAGGAATGTATCTCTTGTGACCTGTGAACCTCAACCCCACCCCCACAGCAGCCACAGCAAGACCTGGCCAAGGAGAGTCTGGTCTCAGACACACCTACCCCTGTCCCCACCCAATGGTCCTTCCCTATTCACCCTGATAAATGAACACAAAGGGCCTATACTCTTGGGAGTTCTAAGGCCCCACCCACCACCTGTTCCTCCAGGTGCTACCACAGCTGAGGCGCTCTGGAAAGCACCACCTCCTGGCAGGAGACCAACCAGCACAAAAATAGCGCATTAAACCACCAAAGCTAAGAACCCTCACAGAGTCCATTTCAAACCCCTGCCACCTCCACTGGAACAGGTGCTGGTATCCACGACTCAGAGATCCACAGACAGTTCAGAGCACAGGACTCTATGCAGACAACCCCCAGTACCAGCCTGGAGCCAGTAGACAGGCTGGGTGGCTAGATTCAGAAGAGAGAGAATCACCACAGCTCAGCTCTCAGGAAGCCATATCCGTAGTGTGGGTTAAGGAGACTAGCTAAATAATTATAAGTTTGCTTCGCTCAGAGTACACTGAAGTTACACACCGAACTAAACTATATTATTGGTGCAGTTAATTAGAAATCAAGGGGCAACAGGAGGCCTAAGGTAAAGGCCACCTGAGAGTGCAGTAACACCAGGGAATACCTCAGGGTGGTTGCAGAGCAGAGAATACTGCTCTGGTCCCAGAAATGCCTTCTCAACGTGGAGACTGTATGAGGGTCTTGTAAAGAGGGCTTATGCAAAGATCTCTGAGAAGAGAGGCGACTTCTGCTCACAAGATCCGGGAGGGTCTTTGCAGATGGGAGCTGGCAAGGAGGAGAAAAGCCTTGCAGGGCAGAGACCATGGAACACCTCAGGCTCTGCCTAGGTTCTCGGAATACGGAGTGATTTTAATCGCTCTATGTCCTCAATGCTTGAAAGATAAAAGCCCCTTGATGCATTGGGTGTGGTCAGACCGGGTGGGTGGCTCCTCATCCACTATACTTCTGATGCAACCGCACCCTAGTAACAATCGGTGATAAACTCAGAGTACTAGTTTAGCATGTCTTAGAAGGATCTCAAGTGCTGTTAAATGCTCAGAGCACTAGTTTAGCATGTCTCAGAAGGATCTCAAGTGCTCTCTCCCACCCCCCCACCCCCCCATCTTACCTACCCCTTCACCCTCCCCTTCCACACCCATAAGTTCAATGAGATTATGCACATAATAAAAGTGTTTGGAGCCCAGAGCTTGGGGCCAACGCAGTTCCGACACTTGCATTGGTCCCCTGGACCCATGCTGTAAATTCTGCTCTTGTGTCTCCGTCTTTATTTCCTTTTCTCAATCCCTCGTCACCACCGGGACTAAGGGCACACACATACGGGGTTGGGCTGGTTCTCAATACCTAGGAAAAGGGGTAGAGCACTACATCAAGGGAACACCTCGGGGGACAAAATCTGAACAATGGCCTTCAGCTCTAGACCTCCCCTCTGACAGAGCCTACCCAAATGAGAAGGAACCAGAAAACCAACCCTGGTAATATGACAAAACAAGGTTCCTTAACACCCCCAAAAAAAATCACACTAGCTCAACAGCAATGGACCTAAACCAAGAAGAAGTCTCTGATTTACCTGAAAAAGAATTCAGGAATTTAGTTATTAACTAATTAGGGAGGCACCAAAGAAAAGTGAAGCCCAATGTAAGGAAATCCAAAAAATGATACAAGGAGTGAAGGGAAAAATATTCAAGGAAATAGATGGCATAAATAAAAAGCAATCAAAACTTCAGGAAACAATGGATATACTTCTGGAAATGAAAATGCTCTGGAAAATCTCAGCAATAGAATTGAACAAATAGAAGAAAGAAAATCAGAGATCAAAGGTAAGGCCTTCGAATTAACCCAATCCAACAAAGACAGGCTCACACCTGTAATCCCAGCACTTTGGGAGACCAAGACAGGCAGATCACTTGAGGGCAGGAGTTTAAGACCAGCCTGGACAACAAGGCAAAACCCCCATCTCTACTAAAAATACAAAAATTAGCCAGATGTGGCAGTGCATGCCTGTAATCCCAGCTACTCGGAAGGCTGAGGCAGGATAATCACTTGAACCTGGGAGGCAGAGATTGCAGTGGGCCTAGATCATGCCATTGCACTCCAATCTGGGTGACAGAGTGAGATGCCATCTAAAAAAAAAGAAAAGAAAAAAAAGAAACTGTGGTATATATTTATGATGGAATACCACTCAGCCATAAAAAGGAATGAATTAATAGCATTTGCAGTGACCTGGATGAGACTGGAGACTATTATTCTAAGTAACACAGAAATGGAAAGCCAAACATTGTATGTTCTCCCTCACAATTGGGAGTTAAGCTATGAGGATGCGAAGTCATAAGAATGACACAATGGACTTTGAAAACTCAGGGAGAAACACTGCGAAGCGGGTGAGGGATAAAAGACCACAAATAGGGTGCAGTGTATACTGCTCAGGTGATGGGTGCACCAAAATCTCACAAATCACCACTGAAGAACTTACTCATGTAACCAAACACCACCTGTTCCCCAATAACCTGTGGAAATTTTTTTAAAAATTTAATCTTTGTAAACAACATCAGTATAACAAATTTACAATTTCTAATGAAAAAAATGTCTGAACAAACCTATTACTAATAAAGGAATTAAATCAGAAAAAAAAAAAAAAACTCCAAACAAACAAAAGCCCAGGACCAAGACCAAATTATTTCCCTGGTGAATTCTACCAAACATTTAAGGAAGCATTAATACAAATACTTCTCAAATTCTTCCAAAAAATTGAAGAGGAGGGAATACTTACAATCTCATTTAATGAGAAGAAGATCACTCTGTCATTATAGCTAGACAAAGAAACCACAAGAAAAGAAACTATAGTTCAATATCCCTGATAAATATAGAGGTAAAAATCCTTAACCAAAGGATGCTAGACCAAATTCAACAGCATATTAAAAGGATCATACACCATGACCATACACCATGACCAAGGAGGATTTATCCCTGGGATAAATGATTCAACATATAAAAATCAATGAATGTGATACACCACATTAACAGAATAAAGAACAAAAATCACATGATCATCTCAGTAAATGCAGGAAAAGTACCTGACAAAATTCAATATCCTTTTATGATAAAAATTCTCAAGAAACTAGGAATAGAAGGAAATTGCTTCAATATAACTAAGGCCATATACCAGGCCTGGTGGCTCATGCCTGTAATTACAGCACTTTGGGAGGCCAAGGCAGGTGGATCACCTGAGGTCAGGAGTTCAAGACCAGCCTGGCCAACATGGGGAAACCCCATCTCTACTAAAAATACAAAAATTGGCCGAGCGCGGTGACAGACACCTGTAATCCCAGCTACTCAGGAGGCTGAGGCAGGAGAATTGCTTGAACCTGGCAGGCAGAGGTTGCAGTGAGCCAGGATTGTGCCACACTGCAGCCTGGGCAACAGAGACCCTATCTCAAAAAAATAAAAATAAAGCCCATATAGGTAAAACCTACAGCTAACATTATACTCAATTGCAAAAATATAGTTTTCCCTGTAACAACAGGAACAAGGTAAGGATGCCTACTCTCACCACTTCTATTCAACAGTTGGTTTTCAGTTGCATCAAAGATCTTTTTCTACCCCTTCACTTTCAGTCTATATGTGTTTTTATAAGCGAAGTGGGTTTCCTGAATGCAGGATATAGTTGTATCCTGTTTGTTTATTCACCCAATTTATGCCCTTTAATTAGAGAATTGAGTTCATTTACATTCAGTGTTATTATTGATATGTAAGGGCTTAATACTGCCATTCTGTTGCTTGTTTTCTGGTTGTTTTGCAGCTCCTCTCTTCCTTTCTACTGTCTTCCTTTTTGGTTCAGTGATTTTCTCTGCTAATATGTTTTAATTCATTGTTTTATATTTTGAGAGACTCTAGTATAGATTTTTACATTATGGTTACCATAAGCCTTGCAAAAAAACATCTTATAGATATAATCAGGTATTTTAAAGAGATGACAATTTATCTTAGATCACAAATGAAAGAATCGAGACAAAGAAAAAAACAAAAATAAAATCTTCTACATCTTAACTTCATTCCTCCACATTTTGATTTTAGTTGTCTCAATTTGCATATTTTTATACTGCCCAACTCTTAGCAGGTTGCTATAACTATTATCGTTTTTGATAAATATGTCTTTTGAGCTTCACACTAGAGTTATGAGTATGAAGTAATATTACAGTATTACAGTACTCTGGGTTTGTGCAGTTAATTTTACCAGTGGGTTTTATACTTTCTTTTTTTTTTTTTTTTTTTTTGGTTTTAGACTTTCCATTTTTTTTGGCACATAAGTGTTCTTTTCTTTCAGAAAAGAAAGAAGCTAGGGTTTTTCATTCACTAATTCTGTGCTGAGTGAGGAAATGGGGCTACAGAGACTGTCAGCCTAAACCTCTGACTGTCCGCGGGGCACAGTGGCTCATGCCTGTAATCTCAGCACTTTGGGAAGCCAAGGCGGGCAGATCACCTGAGGTCAGCAGTTTGAAACCAGCCTGGCCAACACGGTGAAACCTCATCTCTACTAAATATACATCTCTACTAAAAATACAAAAATTAGCCGGGTATAGTGGCGCATACCTGTAGTCCCAGCTACTTGGGAGGCTGAGGCAGGAGAATGCCTCAGAAAGCGGGAACCCAGGAAGTGGAGATTGCAGTGAGCCGATATCGTGCCACTGTACTCCAGTCTGGGCAACAGAACAAGACTCCTTCTCAAAAAGCAAAAGACAAAAAATAAAGTAAAATAAACCTCATCTGTTTCCACTAGCCCTCAGGCAGCTAGCTTATGCTGGGTTCTATCAGCACTCCAAACAAAATACAGTCCTTTGAACAGTGCCTGGAAAAGTTGGAGCATCGGGCACGCAGACCAACGTTTGCTGTTCCTTGGGAGAATCTAGGAGCTAGGGCTTTTCATATGCTTACTCTGTGCTGAGCTGAGGTCGGAGCTGTGGCAACTGTCAGCCCAAACCACTATCTTTGCTCTCTTCTAGGCAATTTAAGTATGCCAGGTCCTATCAATGTTCTAAGACTGACAAGACAGAAGACAATCCTCAGGAACTTCTGAAAAAGTTAGGGCATTGGACATGCAATTTAATTCTTTCCCTCTTCAAAGAGAAGCTGGAAGCTGGAGGCATGGTTTTTCTCAATCTTATGGCACTGTGCCAGGGGTAAGGTGAAGTGAGAGGGTGTCAAATTTTCCTACTGGCTTCCATGTGTCACGTTTTGTACTCATCCGGGGTGAAAGAGCCTCTCAACTAGTTTTTGTATTTCCCACAAAGGGAATTTGTCCATGAATTGTCGTTGAGTCAGTGTATTTGTTGGTGGGGGAGGAGAGTCTAGGGCCTCTTAGTCCACTATCCTGTTGCCCCAATACTTTTTAAAAACTTTTTTCAATCAGCAAAGATTTACCGGACATCCATCCGCTCTGCATCTGGCACTAAGTAGGTCCTGAAACACAGTAGAATGTAAAACAGAAATTTCCCCCAATCTCAGAAAAATAATATTCTAGTAGTATAGGCAGACAAAAGCAAGTAAACAAATAAAATAATTACAAATTGCAGTAAGTTCTACCCAAAAAAATGAGGGGATGACATGCAGAGTAACAGTGAAGTTTAAGGAAAGAGGAGGTAACATTTCAGTTGAGATGCAAAGAATAAGGCAAGAAGGCCATTAAAAGACATGTAGCGTTGTATAATTCTGTTTCTAGAAAACACCCAGAAAAGCAAATATATAGACATAGAAAGTAGATTAGTGGTTTCCTGGAGCTGGGGGTGATAATGAGAGTGACTGTAAATGAGGATGGGTTTCTTTTAGGGATGATGGCGTGGGATTGTGATGGTGGTTGTACAAATCTGTAAATACATGAAAAAGATTAAATAGTTCATTGAAAACAGTTAAATTTTATGATGTAAAGTTATCTCAGTAAAGCATGAGAGAGGGGGAAAGGAAGAGAGAATAATGACTGGGAAGCAATCTTTTCTGAAGGCCCCCCAACCAGCTCTCATAAAACTCAAATGCTTCTCCTAGGTTGCTCAAGATTCTGATTCCTAATTAAAGAAACTCTATAGGAAAAGACAAAGGGTTTTTTTTTAACTTATCTTTTAAGTTTCTCTGACTCAAAATAGACAACATATATTAATTACTAAGAGTGCTACTTCACATGATCCCATTTGCATTATAAGTATACTGTTCCTGAATTCTGGTTCACTTAAAGAAAGAGAGAGAGAGGTGGGACTATTATCATAGGTGGAGGGAACAGCAGGTACAAACGTTCTCATGTGGGAAGGCATGTGGCATGTGTGAGGAACAGAGAGGACATCCCTGATCTGGACACAGAGAGAGGTAAGAAAGTGAAGAGAACTGAGCAGCCAGATCACGTAATCCTCCTAGGTCATGGTAAAAAGCAAGTTGCTTTTAACTTTATAAAACAGATTCATGTCATTATATCCTAAAGTTATTAATGTTTTATTAGGTTGGTGCAAAAGTGATTGCCGTTTTTGCCATTACTTTCAATGGCAAAAACCACAATCACTTTTGCACCAACCTTAATAATAAAGAAACCGGGGAGAGAGATCCAAGATGGCCGATTAACAACAGCTCAGGATTGTAGCTCCCAGTGAAAGCGCAGAGAGTGAGTGGACGCCGCACTTTCAGACGAATTTTTGTTGCCCACAGACTGGGACATTCCCGGCGGAGAAGCCACACGGGTCGCCAGCGCGACTTTTATGGCCGGCGTGGCTGTTTTGCCGGCGCCCCGGCAGGGCGCTTCTCAGCGCGGAGTATACAGGACGGGGTGCCCTTTGAGTCCGGCTCAGCTGGTCCCAACCCCACAAAGAGAACAGCAATTGGAAGCGCTGAGGACTGAGAGTTTCACAGTAAGCACAGCTGAACCGGGAAGGTCCAGCTGTGCGGGGAAGGGGCGTCCGCCAAAGGAAAACTAAGAAACAGAAAAAAC
>CAUYLG010049909.1:0-70213 GCA_963573385.1 Cacajao melanocephalus
AAAACAAGGCTCTTTAACACCTCCCCAAAATCACACTATTTCACCAGCAATTGATCTAAACCAAGAAGAAATCCCTGATTTACCTGAAAAAAAAAATTCAGGAGGTTAGTTATTAAGATTATCGGAGAGGCATCAGAGAAAAGTGAAGCCCAATTCAAGGAAATCCAAAAAATGATACAAGAAGTGAAGGGACAAATATTCAAGGAAACAGCTTAAAGAAAAAGCAATTAAAAAATTCATGAAACATTGAACACACTTATAGAGATGCAAAATGCTCTGGAAAGTCTCAGCAATAGAATAAAACAAGTAGAAGAAAGAAATTCAGAATTTGAAGACAAGGTCTTTGAATTAACCTAATCCAACAAAGACAAAGAAAAAAGAATAAGTAAATACAAACAAAGCCTCCAAGATGTCTGGGATTATATTAAATGACCAAACTTAAGAATAATCAGTGTCCTGAGGAAGAAGAAAATTCTAAAAGCTTGGAAAACATATTTGGGAGAATAATCAAGGAAAACTTCCCTGGCCTTGCTAGAGACCTAGACATTCAAATTCAAGAAGCACAAAGAACACCTGGGAAATTCATCCCAAAAAGATCATCACCTAAGCACACTGTCATCAGGTTATCTAAGCTTAAGAGAAAGGAGAGAATCTTAAGAGCTGGGAGACAGAAGCACTAAGTAACTTATAAAGAAAAACCTATCAGATTAACAGCAGATTTCTCAGCAGAAACCCTAAAAGCTAGAAGGGATTGGGGCCCTATCTTCAGCCTCTTCAAACAAACCAATCATCAGCCAATAATTCTGTATCCAATAAAACTAAGCATCACATATGAAGGAAAGATAGAGTCTTTTTCAGACAAACAAATGCTAGAATTCACCACTACCAAGCCGCCACTATAAGAACTGCTAAAAGGAGCTCTAAATCTTGAAACAAATCCTGGAAATACATCAAAACAGAAGCTCTTTAAAGCATGAATCACACAGGACCTACAAAACAAAAATACAAGTTAAAAAGCAAAAACAAACAAACAAAAAAAACCAAAGTACACAGGCAACAAATAGCATGAAGAATGCAATAGTACGTCATATCTCAATACTAACATGAATGGAGATGACCTAACTGCTCCACTTAAAAGACACAGAACCACAGAATGGATAAGAACTCACCAACGAACCATCTGCTGTCTTCAGGAGACTCACCTAACACATAAGGACTCACATAAACTTAAAGTAAAGGGGTGGAAAAAGGCATTTCATCCAAATGGACACCAGAAGCAAGAAGGGATAGCTATTCTTATACCAGACAAAACAAACTTCAAAGCAATAGCAGTTAAAAGAGACAAAGAGGGACATTATGTAATGACAAAAGACTTTGTCCAACAGGAAAATATCACAATCTTAGACATATATGCATCTAACATTGGAGCTCCGAAATTTATAAAACGACTACTAGTAGACCTAAGAAATGAGATAGACAGCAACACAGTAATAGTGGAGGACTTTAATACTCCACTGACAGCACTAGACAGGTCATCAAGACAGAAAGTCAACAAAGAAACAATGGATTTAAACAATGGATGTAAAGAAATGGACTTAACAGATATATACAGAACATCGCATCCAACAACCACAGAATACACATTCTATTCAATAGCACATGGAAGTTTCTCCAAGATAGACCACATGATAGACCATAAAATGAGCCTCAATAAATTTAAGAAAATTGAAATTCTATCAAGCACTCTCTCAGACCACAGTAGAATAAAACTGTAAACAAACTGCAAAAGGAACTTTCAAAACCATGCAAATACATGGAAATTAAATAACCTGCTCCTGAATGAGCATTGGGTCAAAAACGAAATCAAGATGGAAATTAAAAACTTCTTCGAAATGAACAACAATAATAACACAACCTATCAAAACCTCTGGGATGAAGCAAAGGTGGTGCTAAGAGGAAAGTTCATAGCCCTAAATGCCTACATCAAAAGGCTGAAAAAGCACATACTGATATTCTAAGATTATACTTCAAGGAACTAGTGAAACAAGAACAAACCAAAACCAAACCCAGTAGAAGAAAGGAAACAACCAGAATCAGAGCAGAACTAAATGAAGTTACAACAACAAAAAACAATACAAAAGATACATGAAATAAAAAGCTGGTTCTTTGAAAAGATAAATAAAATTTATAGACCATTAACAAGATTAACCAAGAAAAGAAGAGAGAAAATCCAAACAACCTCATTAAGAAACAAAACAGGAGATATTACTACTGACAGCACTGAGATACAAAAGATCATTCAAGGCTACTATGAACATCTTTACACACATAAACTAGAAAACCTAGAAGATATGGATAAATTCTTTAAAAAAACAATACTCCTAGCTTAAATCAGAAAGAATTGGATACTCTGAACAGACTAATAACAAACAAGATGTAAATGGTAATTTAAAAATTACCAACAAAAAAAAAAATCCAGGACCAGATGGATTCACAGGAGAATTCTACCAGACATTCAAAGAAGAATTAGTACCAATCCTTTTAACACTATTCCACAAAACAGAGAAAGAAGAAACCCTCCCTAATTTATTCTATGAAGCCAGCATCACCCTAAAACCCAAACCAGGAAAAGACATAACCAAAAAAGAAAACTACAGACTGATATCCTTGATGAACATAGATGTAAAAATCCTGAACAAACTACTAGTTAACCAATCCAACAACATATCAAAAAGAGAATCTACCATGATCACATTGATTTCATATCAGAAATGCAGGGATGGTTTAAATATGCAAGTCAATAAATGTGATACACCATATAAACAGAATTAAAAACAAAAATCACATGATCATCTCAATAGATGCAGGAAAAGCATTTGACAAAATCTAGCATCCCTTTATTATTAAAATTCTCAGCAAAATTGACAAACAAGGGGCATACCTCAATATAATAAAAGCCATCTATGACAAACCCACAGCCAACATAATACTGAATGGGGAAAAGTTGAAAGCCTTCCCTCTGAGAACTGGAAGAAGACAAGGATGCCCACGGTCACCACTCCTTTTCAACATAGTATTGGAAGTACCAGCCAGAGCAATAAGACAAGAGAGAGAAATCAAGGACAACCAAATCAGTAAAGAGGATGTCACACTGTCACTGTTTGCTGACAATATAACCATATACCTTGAAAACCCTAAAGACTCTTCCAGAAAGCCCCTAGAGCTGATATAATAAATCAGCAAAGTTTCCAGATATAAGATTAATGTACACAAGTCAGTGGCTCTTCTATACACAACAGTGACCAAGTGGAGAATCAAATCAAGAACTCAACCCTTTTTACAATAGCTGTGAAAAAACAAATACTTAGCATATACCTAACCAAGGAGTTGAAAGAGCTCTACAAGGAAAATTACAAAACACTGCTAAAAGAAATCATAGATAGTACAAACAAATGGAATCACATCCCATGCTCACGGATGAGGAGAATCAATACTGTGAAAATGACTATACTGCTAAAAGAAATCTGCAAATGCAATGCAATCTTCATCAAAATGTCACCATCATTCTTACAGAACTACCAAGAACAGTTCTAAAATTCATATGGAACCAAAAAAGAGCCTGCATAGCCAAAGCAAGACTAAGCAAAAAGAACAAATCTGGAGGCATTAAACTACTTGATTTCAAACTATACTATAAGGCCATAGTCACCAAAACAGTGTGGTACTGATATAAAAATTGGAACAGCATAGAGAACACAGAAATAAACCCAGATAGTTACAGCCAGCTGATCTTTGACTAAGCAAACAAAAACATAAAGTGGGACACCATTTTCAACAAATGGTGTTGGCATAATTGGCTAGCCACATGTAGGAGAATGAAACTGGATCCTCATCTGTTACCTTATACAAAATAAACTCAAGATGGATTAGGGACTTAAATCTGAGACCTGAAACTGTAAAAATTCTAGAAGACAACATTGGAAAAATCCTTTTAGATGCTGGCTTTGGCAAGGATTTCATGACCAAGGACTCAAAAGCAAATGCAATAAAAACAAAGATAAATAGTTGGGACCTATTAAACTAAAGAACTTTTGCATGGCAAAAGGAACAGTCAACAGAGTAAACAGACAATCCACAGAGTGGGAGAAAATCTTCACAATGTATACATCTGACAAAGGACTAATATCCAGAATCTACAATGAACTCAAACAAATCAGTAAGAAAAAAATGCACAGTGCCACCAAAAAGGGGTGAAGGACATGAATAGACAATTCTCAAAAGAAGATATATAAATGGCCAACAAACATATGAAAAAATGCTCAACATCACTAATGATCACGAAAATGCAAATCAAAATTGCAATGTGATACCACCTTACTCATGCAAGAATGACCTAATAAAAAAATCAAACAGTAGATGCTGGCATGGATGTGATGATCAAGGAACACTTCTGCACTGTTCGTGGGAACGTAAACTAGTGTAGCCACTACGGAAAATAGTGTGGAGATTCCTTAAAGAACTAAAAATAGAACTACTACTATGCAGCAAGCCTGCTACTGAGTATCTATCCAGAGGAAATGGAGTCATTATACAAAAAAGATACTGCACATGCATGTTTATAGCAGCACAATTCACAATTGCAAAATCGTGGAATCAACCCAAACATTCATCAATCAATGAGTGGATAAATATGTATAAATATGTGTATATGTATATATATGTGTAAATATGTGTATATGTATATATATATGTATAAATGGATAAATATGTATAAATATGTGTATATGTATATATATACACATATATATGTGTGTATATATATATATACACATACTGTAGTATGTATGTATATATATATATATATAGTATGTGTGTATATATATATATATACACACACATAGTAGTATGTGTATATATATATACACACATACTACAGTATATACACATATATATACACATATACTACAGTATGTATATATATACACATATATATGTATATATATACACACATACTGTAGTATGTGTGTGTATATATGTATATAGTATGTGTATATATATATATACACATAGTAGTATGTGTATATATATATACACACGTACTACAGTATATACACATATATATATACACATATATATGTGTATATACTGTAGTATGTTAGGGTTAGGGTTAGGGTATATATATATGTGTATATATATATACACACATATATATGTGTGTATATATATATACACACACACATACTGTATATATATATACACACATACTGTAGTATCTATATATATATATACACACATACATATATATATACATACACATACATACATATATATATATACACACATATATATATGATGGAATACTACTCAGCCATAAAAAGGAATGAATTCACAGCATTTGCAGTGACCTGGATGAGACTGGAGACTATTATTTTAAGGGAAGTAACTGAGGAATGAAAACCAAACATCATAGGTTCTCACTGATAGGTGTGAGTTAAGCTATGAGAACACAAAGGCATTAGAATGATACAATGGACTTTGGGGACTTGTGGGGAAGAGTAAGGAGGGGGCGAGGGATAAAAGACTACAAATATGGTACACTGTATACTGCTCGGGTGATAGATGCACCAAAATCTCACAAATCACCACCAAAGAACTTACTCATGTAACCAAATATCACCTGTACTCCAATAACTTATGCAAAAATTAAGAGAAAAAAAGATCAAAAGGGAATAATTATAACTGTTTTCTATTCACAGATGATATGACGTTATATATAGAAAATTCGAAGGACTCACTATAATAACCTATTAATAAAGGAGATTGCTACATTTTCAGGATACAAGATTAATATACAAAAAGTTACTGTATTTCAATATACTAGCAATGAACAATCTGAAAATGAAACTAAGAAAATAACCTAATTTAAAATAGCATCACAAAGAAAAAATACTTAGGAATAAGTTGAATAAAAGTAATGTAAGACTTTGTACAGAAAAGTGTAAAACATTGCTGAAATTAAAGGTAACCTGAATAAATGGAAAGATATTCCATTCATGGATCAGAAAATTCAATACTGAATATCATGATATTCACCATGTTGATCTATAGATTCAACTCAGTTCCTATCAAAATCTCAGTTGACTATGTAGAAACTGACAAGATGATCCTAAAATTCAGATGGAAATGCAAGAGACCCAGCATAGCCAAAACAATCTTTAAAAAGAACAAAGTTGAAAGAAATACATTTCCAGAAATTAAAAAAAAATTAATACTAGAATGAGGATAAAATTAGATCAATACAACAAACTTAATGTCCAGAACTAAACACTTATATTAATGGTCAGTTGATTTTCATCAAGGGTGACAAGATAATTCAATGGAATTCTCTCAGAGAGGTCAATTCCAGGATAAGTCTTTTAAACAAACGTCACTAAGACAACTAAATATTCACATGTAAAAGAAAGAATTTGGACCACTACCTCAAACCATACACAAAATTAAAACAAAGCTATTTTAACCTAAAATAGATCTAATAATAAGGTCTATCAATATTAAACTATAAGGCAAAAAATATAAGGCAAAAACTATAAAACTCCAAAGAATACACAGGAGTAAATCTTTCTAATATTGGATTATGCAATGGTTTCTTAGACATTACACCAAAAAGTACAAGCAATAGGAGAAAAAATAGTTTATCAAAATTCAAATCTTTCGTGCTGCTAATTATACCATCAGGATAGAGAAAAAAAAAACAACCAATGGACTATGAGAAAATATTTTCAAATTATATATTTGATAAATAATTTGTATTCAAAATATATAAAATCTCTTAAACTCAACATAAATCACCCAGTTAAAATATAAACAAAGAACTATAATTGACATTTCTGCAAAAAATACACATTAATTGATAATAAGCACATGAAAACCTGCTTCACATCTTCAATCATTAGAGAATTGAAAATCAAAACAAAATGTGATATCACTTCACATGAATTAAGATTACTATAATTAAATAGACCATAACTTGTATTGGAGAGGGAATAGAAAAATTGGAACCCATATATATTTCTGGTGGATTGTAAAATGGTGAAACATCTTTGGAAAAATTACTGGCAGTGTTTAAAAAAGTTAAACGGTGGCCCAGAAATAGTCCCACATAAATATAGTCAACTGATCTTTGGCAAAGGACAAAGGCAATACAGTGAAGACAAGATTTCTTTTTCAACAAATATTACTGAAATAATTCGATATCCACATGCAAAATAATGACTCTGCACACAGACCTTAAACCATTCACAAAAAGTAACTAAGAATGGATCACAGATCTAAAGGTAAAACTCAAAAGTATAAAACTCCCATTAGATAACAAAAGAGAAAGTCTAGATGACCCTGGGTTTTTTGTTAACTTTTAAGATATAACACTAAACATTCATAACAAAAAGAATTGATATGTTTGACTTGATTAAAATTAAAAATTTATGTCCTGCGAAGCATACTGTGAAGAGAATCAAAAGACAAACCACAGATTAGGCAAAAATATCTGAGAAATGACTGTATCCAAAATAGATAAATAATTCTTACAAATCAACAATAAGAAAACAGACAACTCAATTTAGAATGGACCAAAGACCTTAACAGACACCTCACCAAAGAAGATACACAATGACAAGTAAGTATATGAAAAGATGCTCCACATTATAAGTCATCAGAAAAACGCAACTTAAAACAACAAAGAGATACTACTACGAACTTATTAGAATGGTCAAAATCTGTAACACTAACACTACCAAATGCTAGCAAGCAACAGGAATTCTCTTGCTAATTGTTTATGGGAATGCAAAATGGTGCAGACACTATGAAGGACAGTCTGGCACTTTCTTACAAAACTAAACATGCTGTTAACATACAATCTACCAATTGTGCTTCTTAGTATTTATGCAAAGAACTTGAAAACTATGTCCACACAAAAACCTGCACAAGGGTGTTTAAAGTAGCATTATTCTTAATTGCCAAAACTTGAAAGCAACCAAGATGTACTTCAATAGGTAAATGGATATACTGTAGTGCATCCAGACAATAAAATATTGTTTAGTGCTAAAAAGAAACGAGCTCTCAAGCCATGTAAAACACATGGAAAAACCTTAAATACATATTACTAAGTGATGGAAGCCACTTCTGAAAAGGCTACATACTTTATGTTTCCATGTATATAATATTCTGGAAAATATTTAAAGACAGTAAAAATATCAGTGATTGCCAGAGATTAAGAGGGAGGAAGGGATGAATAGGGAGAGTATAGATGATTCTTAGGCCAGCAAAATTACTCTATGTGATACTGTAACAGTGAATTTATATCATTATACATTTGTGTAAACCCATAGAATGTACAACACCAACAGTAAACCCTGATGTAAACTATGAAATTCTGGATGATAACAATGTGTCAATTTAGTTTACCAATTGTATAATAACGAATGTACCACTCTGATGGGGGATGCCAATAATGAGGGAGGCTGTGCATGTGTGAGTCCAGAAGGTATGTGGGAAATCTCTGCAACTTCAGCTCAATTTTGCTGTGAACCTAGTTACTCTAAAATATAAAGTCCATTTTTAAAAAGTTAAACAGCATTATTACATAACTTGACAATTACATTCCTAGGTATATACCCAAGATAAAAGAAACGTCCACACAAAATACTTGTACATGAATGTTCATAACAGTAGTATTACAGATAGCCAGGATGTGGCAATAAATGAAATATCACTCAATTAATGGACAAATAAGGTTTGGTAAATTCATACATTAGAACATTATTCAGCCATAAGAAAGTACTGATACATGTTACAAAAGAGATGTGCCTTAGAAATATTAAATGAAAGAAGCCAGATGCAAAAGGTCACATATCGTATGATTCCATTTGTCTGATACATCCAGAATAGCAATGTCCAGAGAGACAGAATGATGTTTAGTAGTTTTCAGACACTGGATATGGGAGTAGGGGCATAATAACTGCTAAGAGGTACAGGGTTTCTGTGTTAGCCGGTTCTCACACTGCTATAAAGAAGTATCCAAGATTGGGTAATTTATAAAGGAAAGAGGTTTAATTGACTCACAGTTCCTGAGGAGACCTCAGGGCAATCATGACAGAAGGGGAAGAAAACATGTCCTTCTTCACATGGCAGCAGCAAAGAGAAGAATGAGAAGAGAGTGAAGGGGGAAGAGGCCTTTATAAAATAATCAGCTCTCATGAGAACTCACTCACTATCATGAGAACAGCAAGGGGAACTGACCCCGTGATCCACTCACTTCCCACAAGGTTCCTTCCCTGACACATGGGGATTGCAATTCAGATTACAATTAAAGATGAGATTTGGGTGGGGACACAGAGCCAGACCATAGCATCCAATCCCTGGCACCTTGGAAATGTCATCTTTCTCACATTTCAAGACACAATTATACCTTTCCAACAGTTCCCCAAAGTCTTAATTCATTTCAGTATTAACCCAAAAGTTCAAGTCCAAAGTATTATCTGAGACAAGGCAAGTCTTACACCCCTATTGTGTCTAGGAAGTAACTAACTTGCTTTTGATTTTATAGGCTCATAGGCAGAAAGGACTTGCCTTGTCTCAGATGATACTTTGGACTTGGAATTTGGGGTTAATGCTGAAATGAATTAAGACTTTGGGAAACTGTTGAGAAGGTATAATTGTGTCTTGAAATGTGAGAAAGATGACATTTCCAAGGGGCCAGGGATGGGATGCTATGGTCTGGTTAAGTGTCCCACTCAAATCTTATCTTTAATTGGACTTTCTTAAATGAGATAGTAATGATGGTGGCATGACTCTGTGAATATGCTAACAAGCACTGAATTATATACTTTAAAAGAGCTAAATAAGAACTATTACCATTAATAGGAATAAATGATTATATCATTGAGAATGGCAGAAAAATCTAAATTTTCTCTAGGTGAAATAATTAAGACTGACTGACAATGTGGGTCTCTGGAAGAGTAATCAGTTCTTGTGCCAAGTGGAACGAAAAGAAAAACGTGATGTGCTATGGAGGCCGTCCTTGTCCAATGGTGGTCCCACCCTGAATTACTCAGGTGAAGAAAAACCTATTGCTAAACAAATAAAACCCTAATTCTACACCCCTGGTGAAGGCCACGTAGAGTTGCACTTGTGAAAAGCAGCTTGATTACAAAGTCATGCCTTCTTCTCTGAAAATCTGTCATTGTGACTTTCAGTCAGGACTCATGGGGAAGGCCACTGATTTATTTCTCTTTCAAGAGCATCCATAACAGTCTGGCCCCTCAATGAACTCTGCTTTCAGCTGTCCTGGAGGGTGACGGCATGTCTCTCTGAGGTCTATCCACAGGGCAATTCCTCATGGGGTACACAGTCTAGATTTTAAATCAGAGCAGCTCAAACATACCATCTCAATTCAGTGCAAATTTCTCCAGCGACTTTCGGGAGATTCCAAAGTTTAATACAATTTATTTATATTTAGTAAGGCTTTTGTTTTTATTTAATATGATAGACAACATGGAAACCTCTGTGGAAGAAACTTCCATCTATGTCCGAGGCTCCAGGAGTCCAAATGAATGTACTCAGAGAGTCAGTCCTCCCAAATTAGAGCAAAAGCTAAACAACCAGGCTGAAAAAAAATGGCCTTTTTTTTCCTGATGGGCGAAGAAGGTGAAGAAAGAAAATCTTGGCAGAAGAAAACTAGAAGCTAGGCCAATCAAAAACAGCTTCTTGAATGATCAGAAAGGAAAGAATCTCAATAGAGAAGCAGAAGCAGAAAAATTTAGCCTACTGGGTCATCTGCACAACAGGACTTCCCTCTCATTTCACATAATTGCTCTCCATGTGTAGGTAAAGTCACAAACATGAAAAAATCACTTTTCTGTACTCAGCACAACTGCCTTGAATGTTTGTGGCCACTGATGCTATTCCCAAGAAGGTCAAGGAAATTATGGGTGAAAACACTTTCCTCCAGCATCAGCTTCCTCAAGAAGAAAGTGACAAAGTCTTTACTCTGGCAGAGAAACCGGTATTTCATACCACGGCCTATATGTGGGTGTTTCTCTACCACTGTGATTATTAAATGTCTGTTTCCTCTACGGCTTAAAATTAGAACACCAGGCCTAATTATGTTTGTTTACAATTCAACATGCGCAGGGGCCAAACCACACAGCACATCCAACAGGAAGCGTGCGTGTGCAGGTCATCGCTGCTCTCCACCGAGATGATCTTTCCAAGAGCATCACCCACAGTGTGTTTAGACAGGAAAGCCCAGACAAATGAGCACAGCATCAATGTTGCCAGTAATTCAGAAATGGAGATACCTGGAAGTGATAAAACTGCAATTCATAAAAGCTTCCCTTGTTAAATTTAGGCCACACATACTCTACATAAAATATAGCACTTAGGAAATGATGTGTGTTGATAAAACCTGATGGAGTTGTTTTTCCAAATGTTTTCTCCCTGCTGGGAATTTCCCACTTCGGCAGGCTCTCTCGGGCCTCCCCAGTTGCTAGTCTCCTTCCATGACCTGACCTGGTGTTGTTTATATGGCTGTTTGCACATTTCTTAACAGCCTTTGCAAAGGGTCTTTAATGACTTTCACTCCTGGCAGCGCTTTGCTTCAGGCAGAGCTCCAAAGTCTGCCAGCGTTGTTGTGTTTATTTGTGCAGTGCCCTCCCCAGCTTCCCCTAACCCCCTCAGAGAGGGGCCTGGAAAGCATGTTGCAGGTTAGATAGCTGTAGATGAGTTTTCAGACTTGGGCTGTAGCTGTTGGTAATGAAGTATGGAAAGGCCATTTAAACAATTAGGAACTGTCCTCAGGTTCCCAGGGGTGCCCACTTAGAGTCCTGAACCTTAATATTTTAAGCCTGCTTGAAGAAGTAGCATTGTCAAGGTCCCAAATCCAGTATTTACCAGTTGTGTTTTGGAGAATAAGCCCACTGTCTTTCTTGGGCTTTGGTTCCCTCATCTGCTAAATGAAGGGAGCAAAATAGATGACTGCCAAGGGCCAGCCAGCTCAAAGAGGCTGAGCTCAGTGATTCCTACATAACCCTAGACAATTGGCTCACATTGGCTACAGATGAGGAAAGATGGAAATGGAAAATTTCCTTCTGCAGGTATCTCGAAGGATGACTAATATGATGGAAATAGCATTTGACTCTGAGGCCAGATAGATATTTGAGAGTGTGAAGAAGATAACTGACAGTCAAATTACATAATTCAAGCCTTGAAAATAAAAGTAAAGTCTAGATTGTCCAGCATTATATTTTAACCTGGACTTTCCAGCTGTCCCTTTCTACTTTGTAGAGATCATTGTAAAATATTGGGGAAGCCAAGAATCCATCATGAAATGAATGAGGCAGAGAAAGACCAAGAAAGATATATTTTCATTCCACTTTTCCAGGAAAGACCAAGAGTGTCTGAGTGGGCAGAGCAAGAATGGTAAAAAGAGGAGCCTGGTATATGACAGGCCAGGTTCTATAGGCACATAACCGATGGGTACCCTAACTTCTGCAGCATTCTCACAGGATGACCAGGGCACTGCTGAAATCAGCTGCATCCACACTAGCAAATTTCCGATACCAAAAGACACACCTTGTCTACAAATAAAAATAAGATATCAAGACTAGGCTCATTTGTCCCTAAAGCAGGATCAAAGTCTTCTGATTATGAAGGAAGAGTAAGACATGTTGGAATCACATGACATTTCAAAACACTGATTATTGTGGCAAATGGATTTATGTATTTGAAAGTTTCAGAACTGTTTGAAATACACAGAAAATATGTTTAAAAAAAATTAATGTAAATGTGAAAATCTCTCCAGTCCACATAGCCATTACTAGGGGAATATCTCCTCTGACATTGTCTTTCTAAAATCCTCATGTTTTCACAGTAGATTACCTTAGTCTAAAGTTCTTAGAATGATGATTTCAAAGTTCCTAGTGACATTCCTTTCTCATGGACTTACATTCAGTTCCAAGCATGTTTATTAAACATCTACTGTTGTCTTAAGCCTGGCGACACCAAAATGAAAAAGGTACCAGTACTGTACATCTCTGCCTCCAAAAGCTTAACGTTGAAAGACAGGGAATGTTAGATAATTTTGTAGTGAAACAAAACTATGAGGGTAAATGTATGCATGACCTCTTTTTCCTAGATGAATATTTTTTTATATCAATTAGGAAACACATGCTCAAGCACTCTGAATGCTGTGCTTTACTATATATACCTGGGCTCTTGGTCCATCTGAGTAATGAAAGTAGTTTCCTTTAAACATTTTTCTGGCTGGTGTTTTTTACAGTGTAACCCAGTTTGATGATTATTCCTGTACTAGGATCTTACAGTTCCTGAAACTCTTCTCTTCTAGTGATTTTGTCCCTACTCCACCTTACTCTCCGTGTCGTTACCAAACTTGTCATTACCAAAAACTGCAACCCCTTCCTAACTTCTCCCCAGAAGGATTTATTACTGTTACAGATCATTGATGGCTACATATATTCCAGGTTTCCCCTTTCTTTTTCCAGTTGGGAGTTTCATTGCAGGTTAATTGGCTTTGACTTACCATTGCATGTTGGAGGTGTATTTGTGACTGGGTGGGGTAGGGGGAACAGACACCACATGTTTTTTGTTTTTTGCTTTTTTTTTTTCAATGGCCTATGGTCTGCAAGGGGCCACATTCAGCTCTGATCAAGAAGACTGTGCAGTGTACTCTAGGAGTGAGAGAAAAAGTAGAATGGATATGTGTTTTAAACTCTGCTAACTTTGCTGATAAGGTAGGCTAGAAAAAGATCAGTTGTTGTTAGTAGAAAAATAAACCAGGAAATAAGGTCTAGTTATAGGGGAGATGGAGTTGCTAAGTGACTAGAGAAGACTTCCTTGAAATCAGATAAAAAACATGAGGGAAGATACTGATACAGAATAATGTATGAGGTCTACCATTTGAAGAATGGGAGTTTCAGTAGAGGATTGAAAAAAGGAGAAGAGGTCACCCTATCTGTTTTCCTGGACCTTTACTTTTTCAAGAAAAAAATAATTTCCACATAACAAACATGTCAAAGTTTCTCTCTTCCAAAGTCTATTCACTGTCACTCCAATGTGAAAGCTTTTATATTATAAAACATTTCAACTTCCCTAAAAAACCACGGTTGCCTTATCAGTCAGCAAGAAGTCAAGATCATAAGATTTAAGGACCATCCCACTGACCTAGGGAGGAAGGTCCAGTGAAACTTTTATCTTTAGGTTGAGCTACTCCCTCTCTAGACAATTATTTGTGGATCTATATTTTATACCCAACATCAGCAAAGGCAGTGAAGCTTTAAGTGGCACCAAATTAAAGAATGAATGTCTCAGTGTGTGTCTCACTGCACTTAAAGAGCCAGTAGCAATTTGTAAGATCAAAATCACCCCCACGAGTTTCTGAATTCTGAGTGTACAAAATAATATGACAGCTATTTACCATGTACTATGGTCAGAAAAAAAAAATCAAATTTTAGTTATATAACTTAAAAGACCCTCTGCAGAAAATTTTCATAGATCTATTTCATTGAAAGCAATTTTACCCCTGGTACAATGGAAAGAATTTGACTTAGGATAAAGAGATCTAAGCCTGGCTTATTCTACCCTTGTCTTCTGGATGCATAACTGAAAGACTGTTTTATTTCCCCCATCTTTAAAATAATAATAATAGTGAATTTTAAGTCAAATAAGATCATGAACATAAAAGTACTTTGAAAAGCTGAAAGCACCATTCCTAGTTCAACTGCTTCAGTTCATTAGGGATAATTATTATTAATTAACTAATTCGTAAGTACAGGGCATAGCTGAACATGTATTATTCTCATTCCATTCCTGCAGCGGCTAAGAGGTAGGCTTTGTGATTTTGTACATTTCACAGATGAGGTCACTGAGGACTGGTGAGTGTTACGAAGATGGCCAAGGTTTCAGGAGGTCTCAGTGGGTCAGCATCATGACATCTGATTCCAATGTCTCTGATCTTATCCATTCCCTATCATGGTTTGCAGGAGATTCAAGATGTGCCTCTTTTATGCTCTTTTCCAATCGTCTTTGTTATTAGTGTGTTTTTGGCGTTGTTATCAGTTAGTGTATTCATGTAAATTTCTTCAAGATTGTTTGTGCTAAGTAGCAGACATATGAAGAGGTTGTCCTTTCCCTAAAGTGGCTTCTAGTTTAATGGCAGAAGCAGTCAGGGATGCAGATGATTAGAGTGTAGCCTGGTAAGTGTTTGGACCAGGGCTGACTTCCTGGGCCTGGGACCTGTGCAGTCCTGCTGTACTCAGCACTTGGAAGGGTCCCATGCTGGATGTAATACTCTGCAACTGCTACTTTGAAACTCTTGATGATTTTGAGCAAGGAAACCCACCTTTTCATTTTGCTCTGGGTTCCACAAATTGCACAGGAGGTCCTGGTTTTGACATAGATGGAAGTGGTATACTATGGGGATAGGGTAGGGAAAGAATTAGAAAAAGAATCTTAGAAAAAGCGCTGCCCAAGCTTAATCTTGAGACATAAGAAGGAGTTAGCCAGAAAAAAAAAATGTTATTTGAGGCAGGGAGCTCCACCTCTTGCAGGCTGAGGGCCCGGCAGCTGCTCAATAGAGCCTGGTCTGGAGAGGATGACTGAGGAAACTGGCTAGCCTCAGAGCTCTTTCTTACAGGAGAAAGGGCTTGAGAAGCTGTGGTGGGCTGGGGAACGTGAGGAACCTCTTCTGCACAGCCCACCAGGTAATGCTGATGTCAGATCTTTAGCACTTCTCCCCCTGCAGGAGCCACACTGTGTTCTAAGGCAGAAGATGTGATAGTGACATGGGACGCTGGTCCGGTCCTTGGGCAACAGTATTAAAAATCTAGAATGAAGGAAACAAGGAGTTCAGTTGCCTGCAATCCCTGTGTGGCATGCAAGAAAGGCACCAAGCTTATTCTGAGATAAGATGATGGGTTGATAGGTCTAGCAAACCACCATGGCACATGTATACCAATGTAACAAACTTGCATGTACTGTACATGTATCCCAGAACTTGAAGTAAAATAAAAAAAGACACAGCCTAGTCAAAACTGAAAAAGAAAAGAACAACTGCCTTCATTTTACAGATGAGGAAATCAAGGTGAAGAGGGATTACATAACTTTCAACATTGCACAGTAAGCAAATGGCAGAGGTGGGATTTGAACCCAAGTTGTCTGTCTCCAGTTTGTGCTTTAAGCCTCACCAGTGTATTGAATACTGGTATTATTAAAGTGCATTAAATTCCTATTCTTCACATGGGCAAATAGCCCTCGTCTGGACTCACCATCTCTCTAGCGTCATCTCTCCCACATATTCTTCCTTTGAGATGCTGAAGCATTCCATGCTTCTTTGTGTTTGCAGCAGATAGTATTTTCCAAAGAGGGCCACAATAGGTCCCAGAGCACAGGCCCTTCTTAGAACGTGACATTGACAAGCCTCCTAAGCAGACATAGGCCTATGCCCCCTCCCTTGAATCTGAGTAGTCCTATGGTTACCACAGATGCTATGCTCTATGACTTATAAAGATCACAAAGAACAACACAGCTTCCACTTGGTTCTCCTGAGAGACTAACTCTTGAAATCCAGCCACCACATAGTGAGAACACAAACATGTGGTGAGGTCTTCTAGGTACTTCTGTCAGTCCACAGCCAAGCTGAAGGTCGAGCTTACAGTGACATCGTTCTCGAGACAGGAAGGGAAGAAGGCTTCAAGATGACTCTGGCCTCAGCTGCTGGTCTGATTGCAACTACAAGAGAGGCTCTGAGCAAGAACTGCCTCAGGAAACCCACCACTTAGCCCCTGGAATTGTGAAAGAGAATCCTAAACTGAGTGTTATTTTGAACCACTAAGTTTTGTGGCTGGTCCATTAAATAGCAACGAACAATTGGAACAAGACTTTTGCTTCTGCTGTTTCTTCTGCCTGTAGTGCTCTTATCTTCCTCTTCTCCCAGACAACTTTCCTACACAAACTGAAATATCAAAGGAGTCTCCCAACAGCATCCTCAGTCCCCTCCACTCATGCTAGCGCCTGTTGCTTTGTTATATGCTCTCTGAGACCATATTCTTTTCCTTCAGAGCAGGGGTCAGCAAAATTTTTCCATAAAGGGTTAGATAGCAAATATTTTCTGATTTCAGGACATATGGTCCAAGTCACAACTACTCAGTTCTGCTGTTATCTACTCGTCTGCATATTCGAATCACCAAGAGAGGTTCTGAAACTTCCAAAGTTCAGGCCACTCCCAGAACACTTAAACCATGCACTCTGAAGAGGTGGGACATAAGAATTGGGTGAATCTAGCGTGCAAAATGGCTAGGAAATCCCTGCTGTTGTGCCTTGTCCCAGTTTGTCATGCATTTTTAGTGTGATTACAGTTTTAGTGCCCCATCTCACAAGAGCACAAGCCCAAGGAGAGTGATTTTTACTTTGGGTTTGTTGTTGGTGTCCAACCAGTGCCTGTTTGGCATGCTCCATTATGTATTTGTTAAATAAGCAAATGAACAACAAATATTGATTGGATGAACTTGTTGAATCTCCTTCAGCCCCCACATCTTTAGAAATTTTCTGTTTCTTCCGTAATTCAATTCATGCATTCTCCCATTTTCCCAGGATCACTCCCATAGGCTTGTCTCTAAATACTCCATATTATTTTTCAGTTAGTCACTAAATCTTATCAATCTACCTCCACCCCATCAGCCATGGCCACCCTTTCTTTTTCATTTCAACTGAGTTCATCTTATTTTTCTCCTGGATTCTTAACAGTAGAAATCTAACCAAATTTCACCAGTTTTCTCCTGGATTCTTAAGAGTAGAAATCCAACTACTTTCCGAGCTTCTTCTTGTCCTGTCTCTCTCTCTCTCTCTCTCTCTCTCTCTCTTATCCATCCTGGAGTAGAATGATGTGGGTTGTTGTGCCAGAGAGACATGAATCTGGATTCTGGTCCAGCCATCAGTACACTCTTGGCTAAGTCACCAGCCTTTCTAAGCCTCAGTTTCCTTATTTGAATCCTGCAGTTAAAACCTTCTGTGAAAGCTTGGCATACCACATGGAAAACGCTTAACACGCCGCACACCACGGAGTAGGCAACGGCTATAGTCACCACTGTGTTTTCTACACCCTTCATCTCAACTGGCTCCCCTAAGACACCCTGTCCGTCCACTAGAATGTGAGCTCCATGAGGGCAGGAAGTTGTGTCTGCTGGGCTTACTCCCATATACCCAGGTCACTGTTATAACTTTCAAAGTTTGACATTTTTGGACCTGTCTGATTTGATTCCAGTTTACTTTCCTTAATGGATTTCCCTCACACTCTATTCGTAGTCTGTGTTTCAGTAAAATTGAATAACTTGTCCTTTCCTCACACTTCCTCCAATTCCCTGTCTTTCAAGGCCTTTACTATTGTTTCATCAGGCTTAACTGGATTGTAATTTCTCTCAGCTGAAATTTTGTTCATTTTTTAAGCCCAGCTCACAAGCTACTGTGTTCATCAAGTCTTTTCTGATTCCTCATAACTCTTCGGATGCTGTTGCTGATAATTCTCCTTTCATGGCATGCTATGAAAGGAGAATTATCATGACATGCCATGAAAGGAGGATTATCAGAAATAGCATCAGAAGAGTTATGAGGAATCAGAAAAGACTTGATGTATTTCATGGCAATACTAACATTATCGGTTTCTGTGTATTATCAGATGACTTTTGGGTGTAGAGAGAATATCTAGTTAAATTTTGTGTGCCCTTCATACATATCCTGAACCATAGAGCTCATCCAATAAGTCTAAGAATATGTTTTTGAGTGAATGAATGCGTCCTGGTTCTCCCATTCTGGGCCAAGGACATTGCCTTAAAAGGAAGAAACCTGGCAAGAGACAATATACAATTTTAGGGGTAACTCAAAGTTGTCATTCTAAAGTTGAAACTGGATTCCTCAAATGCCAGTGGCAAAGACAAACTGTGTGGAGAACAAATGCACCTTGTTTGTAAACAGAGTTTACAAAGATAAACTTGTTCATCTCCCATATGTGTTTTCCAGCTGGAGCTCATATGCAGTTTCCCCAGGGTTTACCCTTCAATGCGCTGGGGAATCCCCCCTGCAGATTAAGCCTTGCCGTGTTAATGCTTAACACACCTCTAGATTAGGTTACAATGTGGAGGCTTCTCATGCTGCTAGAAGGAGATTTGCCTGCAAATTGGAACTAAAAAGATCCTTCTGTGCACACGCTCCATTTCTTGCTTCCTACTGAGAACTACCTCAGACACTTCTCAATGTAACCATAAAAATGGTACAAAGAGCCAGAAAACATTAAAACATGCTTAACATTGCTAATAATCAGAGAAATGCAAATTAAAACAGCAATGAGCTATCTCACACCAGTCAGAATGGTTATTAATAAAAAGCCAAAAAATAACAGAAGCTGGTAAGGATGTGGAAAAAAGAGAATGCTTATATACTACTGGTGGAAATGTAAATTAGTTTGGGCCCTGTAGAAAGCAGTTTGGAGATTTCTCAAATAACTGAAAATAGAAGTGCAGTTTGACCTAGAAATCCTATTACTGGTGTCTACCCCGATGAAAATAAATTATTCTACCCAAAAAAACACCTGCACTTGTTTGTTTATCATAGCACTATGCACAATAGCAAAGTCACAGAATCAATCAAGGTGCCCATCCATGGTGGATTGGATGAAGAAAATGTGGTGTGTATATGCCATGGAATACAATGCAGCCATAAAAAAGAATGAAATCATGTCCTTTGCAGCAACATGGATGCAGCTGGAAGTCTTTATACTAAGTGAATTAACACAGAAACAGAAAATCAAATACAGCATGTTCTCATAAGTGGGAGCTAAACAATGGGTACACATGGATGTAAAGACAGGAGCAGTAGACACAGAGGATTCTAAAAGAGGGGAGGGAGACAGGGACCCAGGCTTGAAAGGTTACCTGTGGAGTACTGTGTTCACTATTTGGGTGACGAGTTCAATAGAAGCTCAAACCCCAGCACTATGCAATATATCTACGTAATAGGCCTGCACATGTAACTTCCTGCAACTAAAATTAAAAGTAAAGAAAGAAAAGAAAAAAAAAAGAAAAATGGTCTGCAAATTCCTTACTTGGTCTCGGTCCTGGATATGCAGTGACAGACCTGTGCAAGCAGCACGTTATACTCCCCCCTACACTTCCATGTTGCACACTCTTGGCGGTATGATTTGGCTGTGTCTCCTCCCAAATCTCATCTTGAATTTTAATTCCCACAATACCTATGTTTCATGGGAGGAATCTGGTGGGAGGTGATTGAATTATGGGGGCAGGTCTTTCTTCCACTGTTCTTGTCATAGTGAATGAGTCTCATGAGATCCAGTGATTTTAAAAACGGGAGTTTCCTGGACAAGCTCTCTCTTTGCCTGGTACCATCCATGTAAGATGCAATTTGCTCCTCCTTGCCTTCTGCCATGATTTTGAGGCCTCCCTAGCCATGTGTAACTATAAGTCCATTAAACTTCTTTTTCTTCCCAGTCTTGCGTATGTCTTTTTCAGCAGCATGAAAATGGACAAACACAGTAAATTAGGACCAGGAGAGTGGGACATTGCTGAAAAGATAGCTGAAAATGTGAAAGTGACTTTAGAACTGGGTAACAGGCAGAGGCTAGAACAATTCGGAGAGCTCAAAAGAAACAGAAAAACGTGGGAAAGTTTGGAACTTCCTAGAGACTTGTTGAACAGCTTTGACAAAAATGCTGATAGTGATATAAACAATAAGGTCCAGACAGAGATGGTCTCAGATGGAGATGAGGAACTTGTTGGGAACTGGCACAAAGGTGACTCTTGTTATGTTTTAGCAAAGAGACCGGAAGCATTTTACCCCTTCCCTAGAGATTTGTGGAACTTTGAACTTGAGAGAGATAATTTAGGGTATCTGGCAGAAGAAATTTTTAAACAGTCAAGCACTCAAGATGTGACTTGGGTGCTGTT
Organism: Cacajao melanocephalus; assembly: GCA_963573385.1. Taxonomy (NCBI): domain Eukaryota; kingdom Metazoa; phylum Chordata; class Mammalia; order Primates; family Pitheciidae; genus Cacajao; species Cacajao melanocephalus. Next base: position 21,024 of record CAUYLG010049909.1, read on the forward strand.
AAAGGAATTCAGTTTTATAAGAGAAGCAGAGCATAAAAGTTTGGAAAATTTGCAGCCTGATCATGTGAAAGAAAAGAAAGTCCCATTTTCTGAGGAGAAATTCAAGCCACTACAGAAATTTGCATAAGTAATAAGGAGTTGAATGTTAATCTCCAAGACAATGGGAAAAATGTCATCAAGGCATGTCAGAGGTCTTCATGGCAGCCCCTCTGATCACAGGCCCAGAGGCATAGGAGGAAAACATTGTTCTGTGGGCCAGGTCCAGCTAAGTTTTGTATCCCTGTGCTGTGTGCAGTCTAGGGACTTGGGGGACTTTGCACCCTGAATCCCAGCTGCTCCAGCCCTGACTAAACAGGGCCAATCTAGAGCTGGGACCCTGGATTCAGAGGGTGCAAGCCCCAAACCTTGGCAGCTTCCACATGGTGTTCAGTCTGCAAGTGCACAGGAGTCAAGAATTGAGGTTTGGGAACTTCTGCCTAGATTTCAGAAGATGTATGGAAACGCATCAATGCCCAGGCAGAAGTTTGCTGCAGCGGAAGGGTACTCAAGAAGAATCTCTGCTGGGAAATGTGGGGTCAGAGCCCCCACACAGAGTCCCTACTGGGGCACCACCTAGTAGAGCTCTGAGAAGAGGGTGACCATCCTCCAGCTCCCAGAACGGTAGATACATCAACACCTTGCACCATTTGCCTGGAAAAGCTGCAGACACTCAATGTTAGCCTGTGAAAGCAGCTGGGAGGGGGCTGTGACCTGCAAAGCCACAGGGGCAGGTTGCCTAAGGCTGTGGGAGCCCACCTCTTGCATCGGCGTGACCTGGACTTGAGATACGGAGTCAAAGGAAATAATCTTGGAGTTAAGATTTGACTGCCCTGCCAGATTTTGGACTTGTGGGAGCCTGTAGCCTTTTTGTTTTGGCCAATTTCTCTCATTTGAAACAGCCATATTTACCCAATGCCTGTACCCCCATTGTATCTAGGAAGTAACTAACTTACTTTTACTTTTATAGGCTCATAGGCAGAAGGGACTTGCCTTGTCTTAGATGAACTTTGGACTGTGGACTTTTGAGTTTATGCTGAAATGAGTTAAGACTTTAGGGTACTGTTGGGAAGGCATAATTGGTTTTGAAATGTGAGGACATCAGATTTGGGAGGGGCCACAGGTGGAATGATATGATATGGTTTGGAATGATACGGTTTGTGTCGCCACCCAAATCTCATCTTGAATTGTAACTCCTACAATTCCCACATATGGTGAGAGGAACCCAGTGGGAAGTGATTGAATTATGTGGGCAGGTCTTTCCTGCACTTTTCTCATGACAGTGATAGAGTCTCATGAGATCTGATGGTTTTAAAAAAGGGAGTTTCCTGGACAATCTCTCTCTTTGCCTGCTGCCATCTATGTAAGACATGATTTGCTCCTCCTTGCCTTCTGCCATGATGGGGAGGCCTCCCCAGCCATGTGGAACTGTGAGTCCATTAAACCTCTTTTTCTTCCCAGTCTTGGGTATGTCTTTATTAAGACTGTTAAGACAAACTGCACTGAGAAGGTTCTGGGCTCAGACAGGCAACAGTTAAAGATGAGCAACATTTAACTGAGACCAAACTTTAGCGGGTCTTCTTGTCACTCTCTTGGAATTAAGGTATAGGTGATAAAGAATCATTATTCAACATATATTTAAAAAACTCTTAAAACTCAACAATAAGGAAACAAACAACCCAATTAAAAATGGCCCCAATATCCAACAGGTGCCTCCCCAGGAAGACATACAGATGGCAAATGAGCACATGAAAAGATGCTCCACATCACGTGTCATCAATAATCATTTATTTTCTTGTTTCTTTTACTATATTTTCACATTATTATATTATTAGTTCCATAGTGATTACAATTTGTATCTAAATTTAAATACTCCACTTTGGATTTATACCAACTTAATAGCACATAAAATATGTATAGGTCCACTCCAACTCTATTCCTTTGTACCCATTTTTGTTTATCTGAGTATGTATTCACTTTCCTTTTATTTTCAAGGATACATTTGTTGGATAGAGAAGTCTCATTTACCAGGATCTTAAACATTTATCCCACTGCTCTCTAGCCTTTATAGTTTCTGATTAAATTTAAGCTTTTCATTTTATTGAGGGTTACTTGTACTTGAGTTGTTCTTGCCCTGCTTTCAAGATTCTTTCTTCCTAGAGATTGATTATGACATGTTTAAGTTTGGATGTCTTTGAGATTATCCTATTTGGAGTTGTTGAACTTTGTGGATATTTAGATTAATGATTTTCAGCACATTTGGTATTGTTTTTGGCTATTATTTCTTTAAACACTGTTTTTTTCTTTTTCATCTCTCCTTCTAGAACTCCCATTAGGCATATATTGGTATGCCTGATGATGTGCCACAAGTCTCTGAGGCTCTGGAATTTTTTTATTTTATTTTTTCATTTCATTCCTAAGACGATATAACCTTAATTGAGTTATCTTCATGTTCATTCATTTTCTTCTGCCAATTAAAATCTGTCATTCTCTACTGAATTTTTCATTTGGGTTTTCGTACTTTTCAACTCTACAGCTTCTAATTAGTTCTTTTTAAGAATTTCTATCTCTTTATTTATATTGTCTGGTATAACAGTGTTTTCAATCTTTCATTTTATTCTTCAGACATGATTTTCTTTGGTTCTTTGAGCATATCTAAAATAGATGATTTAAATTCTTCATCTGGTATGTCCAAAATCTGGACTTCCTTAGGAACTATTTTTCCTGGATGGTGGCATGGTGGCCTATATCAGGGTTCTCCAAAGAAACAAACATATAGAATGGGGGATACATGTGTTGTGTGTGTGTGTGTGTGTGTGCACATATACACAATATATATGCAATTGCAATTGCTACCTTTTAAAATTTACACCAAATTCACTTTCCCCGTGCTACTTTGTGTGCTAGGCTATCTTCCCTTGTTTTTCCACTTTTTCATTTATCTTTCACCTTGGTTCCTGACTCAAAGGATAAGCTCAAACCTGTTAACCTTCTCAAGGTCTCACCTTGGAATTGATAATCATCACATTAAAGAAGTTACTGATCATTTCTTTTTTTACCTTACTCATCCCTTTGACCACCCTGATCTACAATACTGGCCATTGTGACTCATGATTCATACTGCCTACACCCTCTCTATTTATTTACTTATTCCTAACTTTTGGATACCTATAGCTTCTAATTCACTTGGAGAAGTTTTCACTCTCCCTCAATAATTTCTATCAGAAAATGCAGTCCGATGCCTTTTCAACCACTAGCCCTCTTCTGTATGATATTTTCTCCTTTTCTTTTCAAAAATGTCTATTTTATTTGGAAATTCTAAGAGGCAAAACATTTGTATTTTTCATGTGGGAACTACTACTCATATTCATATTGCTGCTGCTGACCCCTTTGGAATTCTTTCAACTTCTCACTGTGCTATATGTGCACAATTGCATGCTCTAAGTTTGTATATACAAACTGAGACCCAGCCACACGTAGAGTAAAAGTCTATCTCAAGAACTAGTTATTTTACATTGTTAGCAAAAAAATTCAAACTAGTAATACCTTTTTATTTCCCTCTACACTCTTCTCTGAATTTGAAGATGTGTCATATAACACATAACTAAGATAGTGTGGGGGCAGTCTGGGAATGGCAACTGTGGGTTCCTAAAACAACAAAGATGTCATGTAGCACTTAGGGTTAGATAAGAAACATTTGGGCTGAGAACAAGATGTAGGCAGAGGATACTAAAGCTCCAACTAATTAGGGAGTTATCACTTGAGAAGTTACATAGCTCTGGGTCACTGAAGTAACAGCTATCTAAGGAAACTTCTGGAAGCCATCTTGCTTTCATTTCACAATCTTCTGATGACAGAATAAGCAGTATGATTGGTAGCACATTCCTTAAAGTATCTCTGCCCTTTCCACTTCAATGGCAGAAAGAAAAATTAATGAAAAACCAAATATTTTAGGGAAGCAAAAGCATTCTAATAAGTTGAAATGCTTATGACTTTTTAGTAGATTTAGGAGAATTAACCAATATGTAAAATTAAAATTCTTGGAAATGGTAAAAACAAGTAGTACCTATTGATCATTAAAGCTCCATCAAATGGTTAATAGAATTTTGGTATGTTTCTTTCTGTCAGTGTAAGGACTTTCCTAATAGTTGTGGGAAATCAGAAATTAGACCTGCAAAAAGTGAGATAAACTTTCATACATTAACGCATCTTTTAATTTCTCAATATGTTATGTAGAAACATAGGAATTCTATTGTCTCTTTTTATTTAAGCTACATTATGGTCATCTCCATTGTATAAAGTATTGTTGCATGTTTTGAGAACACACACATCACATTCCTTTAAAAGCTCATAATATAAAATATGGGTATAATACATGAGCATTTTGGTAACTACACTTAGTATAGAAATTAAGATAAAAAAGAGATTACTTGAGGAGTCAGTGTTCAGGAAGATTTCACAATGAAGAATGAATTCCCTAAAAAGTTAATATATTTAGAGGTGACTGGAGGGCAATAACACAAGTTACAACCGGAGGCTGAGACCCTACAGTAAGTGGGAGTAGTAAAGGGGCCCAGCTTTCCTGTAGGGTTTTTTTTTGTAGGAAAGTGGTGGGAGGAAGGGTTAGCTGAGGTCAGGGTATAGTTACCAATCCGATGGATGCTACTTTTCACTTGAGGAGCCATGGGCAGCACCGTGACACTACCGTAGTCCTGTTGCTTGTCTGGCATGCTGCTCCCTCAGGACAGATTCTTCATTGCTTCTTTTTTAAAATATACTTTAAGTTCTGGGGTACATGTGCAGAATGTGCAGGTTTGTCACATAGGTATACATGTGTCACGGTGGTTTGCTGCATCCATCACCCCATCATCTACATTAGGTATTCTTCATTGCTTCTTAACCTCTCCTTTGTCTCCCAGCTCTTTCATGTCCCCATTGTCTCTTCTTTCTGGCCTCATTCAGCATCCTGCTTCACCTCTCACAGCCCATTTGTTCATTCAAATGGATATGGTTGAATACTTTTACATAACTGAAATACTTCTGAAATTAACTTTCTCTCATTTGAAAAAAAAAATGAGACAGGTCCCCAAATCATACACAGCAAAATCTTAAAAGATAAAAATGTCAGGACAAAAAAAAATGTAATAAAACATAACAAACTAAAGCAAAGAGAAAATAAAGATTGAATTGAAACTACTAATAGTAGGCTTTAAATTGGGCTCAGTGCTTCTTGGCAATCAAAGCAGGAGGGGTTTATAAGATCTACACATCCTAGGACTTTTTAATCTACTTTTAGACAGTTGTTTTGATATAGACAAAAGTATACAAGAATAGAAATCAAATAGCATACAAGCCTAAATTCTTATTTCAGCTTTGCCAGTAACTGATTCTTGATATTAGTTACTTAATTTCTCTAGGTCTCAGTTTCCTTATATATTAAAAAAAAAAAGTGTTCGATTTGAATAGTTAACAAAGCCCTTCCTAGGTCTAACATGCTACCACACAATTATACAGATTCCAGTAAACATGTTTCCATGAAAATCCAAGTTGAAGGGAATAAAAGGTGAAATGGAAAAGCTCCTAAATGCCTATTTTCTTCAATCTGTAGATAACAAATGTATTAGATAATAAACGTATTGCCCACTTTGCTATTAGAGAAAATATATTATTCATCCTTTACTACCCATTTGCACACGGGAAGGGCTATTAGGTTGAACTATATGAAAGAAACTGTCATTCCTTTAGCTCAAATATGGGCAAATATTGGGAATTTCACATGGTTTAACCTAATGAATGTTGTGTTAAACTGAGACAATCAGGGATACTGCCACAGGAGGTGCCGATTTTAAAGTCCTTGATTTGGGACAGTGAAGAGGGTATTGGTAATAAAATAGGAGAGGGGCAGCCCTTTAGTTTCCAAGTCTACTATGATCTGAATGTTTGGGTTTCCCCCACCACCACCACCTCCCAAATTCATGTGTTGAAATCCTAACCTTCATGAGTGATGGTGTTAGGAGGTGGGGTCTTTAGGAGAGATTAGATCATGAGAGCTGTGAGATTGGTGTCTTTATAAAAGATGCCCAAGGGAGCTCCACTGCCCCTTCTGCCATGTAAGGACACAATGAAAAGACATCATCTATGGGGAAGCGTGTCTTCACTAGACATGGATGCTGCTGGAGCTCTGATCTTGGACTTCTCAGCCTCCCGAACTGTGAGAAATAAATTTCTGTTGTCTATAAGCCACCCAGTTTGTGATATTTTGTTAGAGCAGCCCAAATGAACTAAGACAGATTGCTAATAATTGCCAAGTGTGGACTACTGCAGCCAAGCTTCCTGAGTTCAAATTCTAGCTGTGTAAAGTTGAGCAACTTATTTAACATCTCTGGGTCACGGTTTTCTCACCAACAAAATTGAAATAATTATATAATACCACCTTATTTGTAGGATTGTTTTAAGGGCTGAAATATGTATAAAACACTTAGCACATTGCCTGACAGCAATGTTCAGTAAATGTTAGTTATTAGCTACATTAGCTGCTGGGTGGGCAACTCAGCAAAGTGCACAGAAAAAATATATGCAATGACCACCATCCTGAGAGAGACAGTGGAAATATCTCTCCTTGCTACTTGGTAACCTGTATTATAAATTGATACAGTAATATTGCTTACTAGCCAGTAGCTTTCAGAACTTTTTAAAACTGAGACCCAAAGTCAGAAATATGATTTTTATTATGATCTGCTATACACACACATAACTGAAACAAAATTTCACAAAACAAATCTAATCCAGAAACGCAATTTACACCGTGATCTGCTATACCCACACATGACTGAAACAAAATTTCACAAAACAAATCTAACCCTTACTCTGTTCTTTGTACATTGATTGGTTCTTTTCTATTCTTTTCTCTTTATACTGCCTTCTAACCACTAAATTGATTTTTGGCCTAGTAATGAGTCTCAGGCCCAACAGGTCACATTTAGCTTTAAGTAAAAAGAAATGTATTTTGGTTAAAATAGGGTTAGGAACAGGCTCACAAGGTAGTGTTCCTAACCCTACCTTGGATGAGAGACCACTGCCGAACTTATGCAGCTCTGAAAGAGCCAGTTTTATGTCTCTTGGTCCCCCTTTCTTAAAAATCTGTATCCCTGCCATATCAGCTGCAAGGAAAATACCAGTTACGCTTTAGCAAAATTCTAATGTGTATATACAGGCAAATCATTTCACTTTTATCCAGACTTTAATATAAACCCTTCCATCATCAGATGTAGGTTGAAATGATAGCTTAAATATTTGTGGTTCTTCTACTGGATTTTCAGCATCCACTTATCATTGGGTTAAAAGTACAATCAGCCAGTGTAGCTTTCTCTGGCATTCTGTCTTGCAACATTTCTACCACACACCAGCATGTAAGTGATATTTGTCAGCCCACACTACATTTTTCATAGTAGCTATTTTACTTTTAGCTTATGAAGTACTTCACTGTCTTGCTATTTGAGTAGGACCAAAAAGATACTTCCTTAAAGACCAAAGTACAGACAGCAGTATGGCAATTTCACAAATAAATCATTATTTTGATAGCATGTTTCACCTTCGAGTTCTCCATGAAGATTATCTCCACTTTTCCAAAGGATCATTTCAAAAAATGTGTTAAAAGGAGCACACAGATAAGGTAAGATGTAAAGAGAGGGGCAGGAGTGGGAAGTCCACTGTGATTCCTGCCTTCAGAATGGAGAAGCAGGATTTTGAGACAAAATCATGTTACCATGTATCTTACTCTTCTTGGAATTGTCTCACAATATTTTTTTCTTTCTTTTTTTTTTGAGACAGATACTGTCACTCTGTCACCCAGGCTACAGTGCAGTAGCATGATCACAGCCACCTGCAGCCTGGACTTCCCAGGCTCAAGTGAGCCTTCTGCCTCAGCCTTATAAAAGATGCCCAAGGGAGCTCCACTGCCTTTTCTGCCATGTAAAGACACAGTGAAAAGATGTCATCTATAGGAAAGTGGGCCTTCACTATATATGGACTCTGCTGAAGCTCTGATCTTGGGCTTCTCAGCCTCCAGAACTGTGAGAAATAAATTCCAGTTGTCTGTAAGCCACCAGTTTGTGATATTTTGTTATAGCAATCCAAATGTACTAAGACAGATTCCTAATAATGGTCAAGTGTGGACCTTTGGAGCCAAGCTGAGTTCAAGTAGTTAGGACTACAGGTGTGTACCACCATGCCTGGCTAATTTTTAAAAATTTTAATAGAAACAGAGTCTGACTTTGTTGCCCAGGCTGGTCTCAAACTCTAGTGCTCAAGCTATCCTCCTCCCTCAGCTTCCCCAAATGCTGGGATTACAGGCATGAGCCACTGCATCCCACCTGTCTCACAAGATTCTTTTTTTCATTTTATTTTTCTATAAGTAATTGGGGTACAGGTGATATTTGGTTACAAGAGTAAGTTATTTAATGGAGATTTGTGAGAACCTGGTGTACCCATCACCCAAGCAGTTACACTGTACCATATTTGTTGTCTTTTATCCCTCACTCACCTCCCACTTTTCCCCCCAAGTCCCCAAAGTCCATTGTATCATTCTTGTGCCTTTGCATTCTCATAGCTTAGCTCCCACATATCATGGAGAACATGTGACGTTTTGTTTTCCAGTCCTGAGTTACTTCACTTAGAATAATAGTCTCTAATCTCATCTAAGTCATTGAAAATGCTTTTAATTTATTCCTTTTTATGGCTGAGTAGTATCCTATCACATGTATACCAGAGTTTCTTTATACACTCATTGATTAATGGGGATTTGGTTTGGTTCTATGATTCTGCTATTGTGAACTGTGCTGCTATAAACATATGTGTGCAAGTATCTTTTCTGAATAATGACTTCTTTTCCTCTGGGTAGACACCCAGTATTGGGATCGCTGGATCAAATGGTAGTTCTACTTTTCGTTATTTAAGGAATTCCCCACTCTGTTTTCCATAGTGGCTGTGCTAGTGGTGGGAATGTAAACTGTCTCACGATATTCTTAATGTCCAAAGAAAACATTCAGATATTTTTAAAAGTCCTCAATTCAGCTCAACATGTTCATTGTTTCAACTTCCAAAAATCATTAATGGTTCCCTTCTGTGTGTGAAGCTCTTTTCTAGGCTCAGTGAGGAACAGAGAAGAGCTATAAAATATAATCCCAGCACTAAAGGGGACTGAGAAAACAGCAACTAGCCGTTCTAAGCACTGAGCGTATATGCCAGGTGTTATGCATTTCTCACTTGAGTCACCTTACAATTTTGAGAAGTAGGTGCTATTATTGTCTCATATTACAGATGGAAACCCTGAAACTTAAAGAGTTTAAGAGCCTAAGTAAAAGAAAGAGTGAGGATTCAAACTCAAGCAAACTGACTCCGGAGCTCACTCTGTCTTTCAGAATACAAAAATGTGAGTCTGCAGTTTGATGGACCAAACAGAATGAGAAAGACTGCTCAGAGCCAGCTGAATAGGACATTTTTTTCTTGTGTGGGTACTCATGGATACACAGCAATGTCATACTATTTGGAGAAATACACAAAAAGGGTCCTGCACCAAAGACTTTTAGTACTACAGAAGAGTAATAAATGTGCTCCCTCCTTCTCACATACACACTAACATAAGCATTTCTGCTCATTAATATGGGCTGCAGAAGAGGTGAGTTTTACAGAGAAAATAGCCTAAGACCGACTTTCCAGATTAATATCAAAATGTGTTCTCATCCAGAGCTTGCTCTGTTTATGTTATGTAGGCACCATAGATATTTTTAGACAGTATTACTTCACTCTATTATGTTCAAAATCAAAGAGAGTGTCCAGTTTTTCTCTCTATTTATAGTAGCTCTGCTAGCAAATGTTAAACTTCTTTCCCAGACATATAAATTTGGATTTTTCAAAGAATTCATGTAGGAAAATACTTGCGCTCTTACTCATGAAGTATGCCTTGGTAGTTTTTTTTGTTTGTTTGTTTTTAAAGAAAGCCATTATATTACATCAGGGGGCCATTATGTGCCTAATACAGTTGTCCTGACAGCCTGCTGCTCAATCAGCTGAAATGGGCATCAGTGGGAACTTAAGGCAACCTACCAAGATTTTTGAGGATGAACTTCTGTTTTCCTGGTTCAAAAAGCACAGATCTGTCACTGATGAGACACATCTCATGCTAATGAGCCATCAAAACCACAGGATCTACACCTCTGCCCGCTCCTGCAGCATTTTGCAGACCATGGTCTTGGGTCACTTGGTTTAGAATTGCCCAAGGACCCTGTAAAACTGCAGATTCCTGTGACTTTGCATGAGGTCTGAGGCCAGGCTTTGGAATCCATATTTTAAACAAGCATCTCAAGGGACCACATTTTGAGAAATTCTGGTCTCAATATCAGCCCTCTGAACTTTAAGAGAATTAGAAACCAGTGTCTTCAGTGCATACATTTTGAGAAATTACAAAAAATTTCATCAGTACTTTCTAAAGCAATTTATGCAGAATAACATCCAGAAGAGCTGTAATAAACAATTTCCATGGTCAAATAAGTTTGGTAAAGCTCCATCTAGTATGCTTCCTGTTAGAAGTTCTTAATTTGTATATTAAAGGCTCTGAGAAGTACTGCAGGAAAGAAACCTGCTTCCCAAAGAGATTTCACCATAGGACTGTTTTTGGAATGAGATTTGCTAATTTTCTACGGAACTAGTATTCTGTAGGCCTCATTTGGGAAATTCTGATTGCAAGCCAATAGTCGAGTTTCTAAAGGAGATGAACAACGTTTAGAGACCCAGGGTCCCAGCTTTAATCCCCAATACTTAGGAATCTTTATATAAAGGTGAAAAACTTCATAGTTTAATAATGACACCTCATATCTGTGTGGCTTTTGTAATTTTGTGGGCCCCCCTTACATGCCTGTTTTCATTAAAAATAAAATCCTGACTAGATTCCTGTGAGCAATGCAGATGAAGCTTATTATTATGTCTATATGAGAGAATAAACAAACTCATATTACAAGTGAATAAATAAACTCAGAGAGTTTGCCTAGGTAGGTCATGCATCCCTACATCTTGTGCATTATTCATCACATGATACATCCAAGCTTTAGATGACCTGGAAGCTCAGATTCCAACAATACCTCAGCTTATGAGATTTTGCCAAATTTACTAATAATGTATTAACTCTTTTATGAGAATAGTGTTTACACTGATTGGCCACTGGTAGAAAGAGCTATGAATTATTTTTCTAAAAGTGTCCATGAATTGACTTAAATTCAGGTACCTCGTTGATATAGTTTGGATATCTGTCCTCACCCAAATCTCATGTTGAACTGTAATCCCCAACACTGGAGGGAGTTGGGGCCTCTTGGGAAGTGACCAGATTATGGGGGAGAATTTCTCAAGAATGGTTTATCATCATCCCCTTGGTGTTGTTCTCATGATAGTGAGTTCTTATGTGATCTGGTCATTCAAAAGTATATGGCACCTCCCTGCCACACTCTGTTTCTTACTCCCTCTTTCACCATATGAGGTGCCTGTTTCCCCTTTGCCTTTTGCTGTGATTGTGGGTTTCTTGAGGTGTCCCCAGAAGCTAATGCCAGAGTTATGTTTCCTGTATAGTCTGCAGAACTGTGCGCTACTTAAACTTCTTTTCTTTAAAAATTACCTAGTATCTGGTTGTTTTTTTTTAATAGCAATTCAAGAATGGCATAATACACCCTGCTTCATCTGTTATGCACCCAGTGGGGTCCAGTGGCTTAGTTATTACATATAGCCATGATTGGGGGTGAATTTGTATCTGGGAAATTATTTTTATCTATGTAACTTTGACCCTTTCAAGAAATGAATTTGTAACATTGTTTCTACATTATGCCTTGATCCTACTAGTTACCATATTCCACTAATATAATCCTTCAGCTAATACAGCCTATGGCCTTTTAGGGTTATTATCCTAGTACTTCTGTCTTCCTTTTTTAAATTTTTATGACTTTTTTTCCCCCTACACTTTTCACAGCCTGACCTCTCTAAAGCTTATTCTAATTTATTTTAGTCCTAAGACTCATGGACTTTTCACTAGCATGGATGCCACAAAAAATATTGATTAATATTTAAATTATAGGACTAAATACTTATAAGTATGTAATACCAAATTATAAGACTAAATATCTGTAACAAACTATTCTAAATCGTGAGCACACATCTGAGTATACCTGGGAAAGCTTCTGTCTCTTCAACATCCTTGATAATGTGGCTAAATATCACATTCCTACCTTTACTTTATCTTCCCTTGCCCTCCCTCATCCATCACCTGACATTCAATTCTGATATTTATGTCAAATTTGGGTTATGATTATAGGCAGGTGTTACTTTCAGGAATTATTTAAAATATATAATAGAAAAAATTTCCCCCAAGTTTTAGTGGCAATGTCTTTTCCAGTGTCGAAAAATTTACTAAGCTGTATGTAACAACGCCTTTTCTTCTAGGTTAAACTGAGACTTATTTTCTTAGGCTTTTTAACTACAAAAATATAGACCTCTCTAGAAACACTTAATTCCCAACCCTAACTTTGTAATCTGTTTTGTTATAACCGATCCAGAGAAAATAAAAATGTTTCATGTTTGAAGTCTACACTATTCAAGGGTAAACTATGTCTCACTTTGAGTCATTTTATATGTTCATTATATCTAGAAAAACAATTTGAATAATAAAAATGCCAAATGTTAACTCAAGCTATAAACATACAATGGCATATTTACATCATACATCAAACTTTTCTAGATTTCTTTTCTTAATGCTTCTCATCCTGCACTAAAATTCTTAACTCATTTGTTCCCTGATTTATGGGATAGATTAATTATTTTTGATTAATAAAAATTAGAACCTTTAATTGGACTCTATTTGAGATTGGTTGCATTAAACAAATCTACTGGTGATCAAAAATATATTTTTAAAGGGAGTTTAGGCTAATATATCAACAATTGGGGAGCTATAAACATGATTAATATACACATTAGACTTTCCTTATCACATTTTGCTGGCAGTTTTTATCCGGTCACAGCTGAAATTCCATTGAGTTCTTTCTCCTTTTGTATAAAATACAGATTATGTGGAGACAGCAGTCTGAGCAACTGGAGTTTCATCTTGTCTGCCCATTAATTATTAATGCTGTTTCAGTACGTCTTATCTATCACTGCTGAGAGATGGAGGGCTGTATTTTTATAGTCATTTTCTAGTAAGAAAACAGGCTGGATGGTGACTTTGCACTTGGCAACAGGGAAGGGATCAAAAGTACTTCTATTTTTATGAAACCATTAAAATAGACTGTTCTAATTCACTAATTTTACTATTTCAGTGAAGGGTGGTGTGATTTTTGATGAGTAAACCAAAGCTGAGAAAAGCACATATCTCTGTTTACATCTTTTTTAAAATAGAATGATCTAAAAGGATTGAATCCAGGTTACTCTGAATATTGAAGATTATACATTGCACAGGTTGTATTGATACATCAACATGAGTAGAGTTTAGCTTCCTATAGGGGTACAATGTCACAATTTAGAGCCCAGGCTATAATGGAATGCACACTAGCCAGATGACCTTAAGCAAGGGACTTACTGTGCTAACTCTCAATTCATTCATCTATAGAATGCATAAGGATACTTATTTCACATGGTGATAAAAAAGTTAAATTAAAAATCTTAAGCAGGGTCCAAACAATGGTAGTAAGCCCTGACATTTGGGTTCTTTTGTCTGTTTAGTTTACTAAAATTGGTAAAATGTACTACCCGAATTTACACTTAATTTAAGCTAAGGGTTGGGAGGGGGTGAGATGGACAATAAGTTATGTCTCAAGACTAGAGTTTTCATCTATTCTAATGAATAATAGAAAAGCAAATCTGACTTATTAAATAGGTAGGATTTGGTATACCAAGAAACTTTTCTGTCATTATTTGATGGACCTCAAGTAGATTACCTTAAATTTTCTTCCATGTTCAATTTTTCCTTTATAAAATGTATTGAGGAAACACTTATTAGTGAATGTGTGGAAAATCTCAGAGCACAGAACACACACACACAGACACACAGACACACACACACACACACTTGTATTTCTCTGAACATTTACATTTACAATAACAGTATTTTCCCAATTATAGTAAGTATGGCAGAGACCACTAATTGCCTCCAGGATCCATTTGTCTCTTCATCTCTTTAGTTAAAGAAAACCTACCCTCAAATTTAAGTGAGGCTCATGGCCACCCAGCCTTTCCGGGCCCTTTTTATACCCATGGGTGATCAGGTGACTCAGTTCTTGCCATTATGTACACCAAGTGGTGCACATCACTTCTGATCATGTCCTTGGAAAGAAAGCTGCTTGTCTCCACTTCTTTCCCCCCTTCTCACAGGCTGGGTTTAGGATAGTGATCCTATTTCAACCATATAAACAAGGTTATAATCCTAGGAATTTGCAAACAGCAGGAGAAACACAGAAGAAGCCTAGGTCCCTGGATGACATGGAAGACAAGAGGCACTCACCTGCCTACTCCATGGACTGTAATGTGGAAAAATGATCTACAGCTTTTCAGCTATTCCATTTATGTCTTTGTTTTTGTTTTGTTTGCAGCAACTTACCTAAATCCTAACTAACACAGGAAATCACATCCAACCTAGGGGTAGGGCCCTTGCTGTGAATCACCAATCAATATTCATAGCTTCAAAGACTTGACCTGCTTTAAGGTGAAAATAGCTCTGGTCAGTCTTGGTGACTTGCAGCAGAAGGCAGGTTAATCAGGTAAACAATAAAATATAATTTTTGAAAGAAAATTTTATGTTGGAGGAAAATATTAGAGCATTTATTTATCCTTTATCTTTTATTGGTAGGGGAAAAAATAGATGAAGGAAGAAAAACTGAGGGCTGTACAGCTAGAAACTGCTTGCTGATGCTGTCCTGGCTTTTGTGATAAGAATGTCTTTTAGACTAGGAATTGCTAAATTGCTTGCTGATGCTGTCCTGGCTTTTGTGGTAAGAATGTCTTTTAGAGACTCTGGGACAAAAAGCACTACTAAAAAATCTAAGATGTGTGGCAGTTCTCTGATATCACAAATCACTGAATGGTTCCTATCTAAATCCCTAAATTCCTATTTGTCCGACATCTCTTCCTGATGACTCTAATTATTTTGTTGTATCACAGTGGTGTTTTACCAGTCAATAGAAATACATTATGATTTCACACGGTAGTATTTAAAAAAAAAACGTTAAGCTAGGATAAGAATTACATGTCTTTGAGCTGTCTACATGGAACCTAATATGTGACATGTCATGATAATAATAATAGTAATGCTAATAATAGTAATGATATTATAGGAATAATAAAGGCATCCTTTCAACTCCAAAGCATGTGTCTAACTGACTGTCTGTATCTCAAAAGTTTAACATTTTTCTAGTCAGGCAATGGATTAGTTTTGCACCAAAGTAATGGTTCATGTTAGTTTCCTCCCTAATGTGCAGTTGGGAGACACTTGACTCTTCCCCCAGCCAGGGGTATCATGTGAAACTAACTGGCCTACATTTAGTGTTATCAGAAAAAAAATCGAAATAATGGAACTAATCATCCAAACTGTAAAAAGTACATATGCAGAATTACTAGTTTTTATTTGATTTTCCTGTCAACCATCATTATGATACTTCATAAGAAGAAAAGGAATATCATTTGTACCTAGATCAGTAGATGCACACTAACGCTTAGTTACCAATTCATGACTTTGTGAAAAATATTCCCAAAGGATAGCACACTCTTCCTATGTAACACCACTGAACAAATCATAGCCATATATGTCCTTTGGTGTATCTGTGGCCTGATAATTATTTAAGGTAGAAATTATATCCTATTCTTTAACTACCAAGTGATCTTCCTTCCCTGATTAAACATACTCTGAGGAACAACTCATAAATGATGTACTTAAATGACACTAAAAGTCTCAAGTAAGATCAGATTGAACTGTTGCTGAATCCTTGGTTACAGAGCTTTTTTCTTTACAACATCTGAAATAGTTTCATGGGTGAGGCTATAATTGACTTCTCAAATATGGTAGTGAGAGATCTGGCTCAGTGACAGAAAGACTAAAATCAGTAAATGAGGGAAAATAACAACCTAGAGAATAATGACTAAAAGAAGAACATTAATACTAAATAATGAAGAAGAATGTAAACAGATAAGAGACTCAGAAAGCCCTAGATCTTTAAAAGGCTGAAAGAGGGAGGGAAGAGATAAAAAATGATAAGACCTGTCGAGAAGAACAAAGTCAATGTGTGTACATTATTCAGTTTAAGGAATTAGAGTCACAAGGTCAAGTGTGGGTAACAGTAAATATGAATAATGAGGAATAAAATAAGTAAAAAGCAAGCTAGTTTCATAAATCAATTTCAGAGCAACTTAGCTGGGGGGAGGTGAAAGGAGAATGGAGGATAACCCATTGGAGCCTGTTGAAATGTCAAGATCTATTACCAATTACTAAATATCAGCGTGTTCATGCAAAATCACAGTGTTCAGGGTCATAAAACAGTGCATTCCATGGACCAGTGGGGATGATCTAATTTGCACTTTGAAGTGCACTTAAATAAAACAGGAGAAAACATGGGCATTTGTAGCAAGAGGAAAACATACATTAGAAGACAGGTAGAATGAAAGAACATATGAGCCCTCATCTCAGCCTATTATCCCAGGATGGTCTCTGAGCCCACCTTGGAGGGGACCCCATTTCTGCTTCTTTGGCTGCACAATGCCAAGGAAGAAGCTGCTATAAAAGACAAGCAAAGGGGGAGGTCTGGAATGAAGATTTGGGCAAGAGTCCATACACCAAGGTTAAGGGCCAGAACTCCTGCTCTTTGCGCTCTCCCACGGGGAGCTGTACAGGCAGGAGAAATAGGGATGGGCCCCTTGGGGAAGAAGGGGACACTAGAGTTGGCCACTAACAACAGATTAAAGCCCAGTGTAAACAGTGTGCTGGACACATGTGGGTTGTAGAGAGAGTGGTGATGAATAAGCCTGTATCCAGGCAAGGACTTCAAACAGGAGGAGGCTGAGCGATGATGAAAATGATTCAGTGCCCTCAGAAATGACTCATGAGAGGCACAGAATGTGAAGAAAACAAAGAAGAAGTGTACACATTTATCAAAGCACTTGACAAAGGATGGGGGATGCACAATTAGGGAGAGCAAATCATTGGAACAGAGTAAAGACAAGGAGAGAGGCCATAGGAAGTCTGAAAAGAAGAAATCCAGGGATACCAGGGCAGCAATATAACAGAGCGGATTAATCCACTCTCACTGAATTATGGTCAACACAAATTAATCTTGCAGTCCAGTTGATTCAGCACTGCACTGGACTGTAAGATTCAGGAAATGATTATTCTGTTTGACTAGTGTTGGTCTCTACCTATTTTTGTGAACATCTCCATTCTCAGGCTCTTTCTCCCTTTAGGTAGGGCTGATCTCCAGCAGGTATGCTTTAGTAGAGCCTAACCAGGTATATGCCAATGCAATACCTGACTGGGTAGTGTTTATATAATACTCATTCCTACTGTTTTGATTGCCATTTCTACCTTCAGGTATTCAGATAATAGTCTGAACCCATTTGAACTAAACCTTTTAAAATGACATAATTTATACCTTTGTTTTGGACTAACTATTCTAAACTGCTATCTTTTCTCTCTCTCTCTCTCTTATTTTTGGATTACTCAATCTTTCTAAATCACTCCATGTATCATGTCTTTCATGCCTCTGAGTGACTAAAGAGAGCAGACCTTGTTACTGAACATGGAACTTGAATGAGGGGGAAAAATCCAAAACAGACATTGGTTGTGTTGTTACTAAGGCTTCAGGATGGGTTTGTTACTACACTGCATAACCTAGCTTATACTGATTGATACATTCACTCTAAGCTAACATTGTATAATGTGTATTATAAGCCTGGACAAAGTTTTATTCAGTTTTATTCACAAAGAACTATCCATAGAATTAGCATCATACATGATTCTACATGCATATTATAGATAAACCCTAGATCAGATAATAGAGTTTTCCCAATTGTGCATTTAATAATTAAATGAATGTTTGTGGACTAAATGAATGAATGAATGAAAATGAGAATAAAATGGCACCAGGAATCTCTGAAATCCACCAAAATCATTTATAGAATCCTCCCAGCATTTTATAATTGGAAGGGACTCTAAAGGCAGCTAGTCCAATCTCCCACGACATCCCCTCCATGGGTGTGTCCAACCTCCCTAAATATTTCCAGTGTCAAGGAGCTCACCACCTTACAGGATAGCCTTGTTTTGCATATGATGAGCTCTGATCCCGACACACATCTGTTTTATTTAACTCCTGTCATCTTTGTCGCCACTTAAATGGAATCCCCGGACAGAATTAATGAACATTTTGTGTTGGGTTTTATACTCAACCATGTCGCCAGTTTCCTTTCTTTAGTGGCCCAGGGTCCCACACTGAAGCATGATTGGTCTCTCTCAGCATAGTGGTTCCCTGTTAGAACTTCTATTTCTCACCTTCTTCAGCCTCTAGTCAAATACACGTATCTGGAATTATATTCGAAGTAACTGTAATAATCTGCATACTTTAACATAGGCTTCTTGGAGAAATGTCTAACCCAGGGAAGTTTTCCTGATATGAACCTACGTACCCTAACAGGTAAGAGAGGAAGATATTTGGGGCCAGATTGATCTGGTTTGGCGCTCTGATCTTACTATGCAGGCAGCTCTGTGTTGTACATTTGTACACAGTTTTTCTTTATCTTGCTTTGTCCTGACCTTCCACTAGGTGGAAGATTAGAGCATTTTGCTCTCTTGCTTAGCTCCAAATTCTCAGGCATTTATTTTCGAACATATTTAAATCTCCAGCTAGTACTTAAAAAAATTTCTCTCTATTAAATATTAAGACTATAAAAGAGAAAATGAGTTTTCTTTAGTTTTGAGAACTGCACAATTGGTACATCTTAAAACAATGTGTGTGCACGTGCATGTGTGTGTGTTGGAGGTTATGCGTTTTCTATAAGCAACAGCTGTAATGGACGTTCAGCGGGAAGAGTCTGAGCATTGGAGTCAAAAGGCCCATTTTGAATCCTAGCATATGGATCTTTGAGGAAGTCACTTCTTTTGAGTCTAAGTTTCCTCATCTGTAAAGTGGGTCTAATGATACGACATTCTAGGATGGTTTTGAAACTCAAATATTCCTGGCACATGAAGAGCACCAAGTCAACATTTATTTCCTTTTTCTATCCAAGAGGAACTTTAGTGGGAAAAATTTTGCATTATAAATCACTCTTTTTCTTTAGAAATAGATCTTCATTGGTCAATTAAGCTAATAAGAAGAGTAAACACATACTTTAGCTGAGATAAGTATATAACGCATATGCAGATCTTGAAAGGGCTTTCTGTCAAAAACCATCCAAAATCAGCACGGTTAAGCCCTTGTGGTGTTAACAAGCGGAAAGGTGGCCATGCCTGTTGCTTGCACTTCGCTATTACACCGCTCGGAATTGACTCACAAGCATGACTCGACTTTGACTTAGGAGTCTGACTGACTTTTGGAGACAGGTCAGATTCATTTCAGCATCACCCTTGAGACACCTTGCAGCCCACTGAGTTCATTCCATGTGACCCTGAAAGCCACTGAAGTCACTGCAGCAGCCCCTGGATTATCCTTTACCAAGAAATCTGTATTCCAAAGGGCAATTGTGGATTATCAGGCTGGTTCTTGGGTAGACTTATTTCCTTTCCACCTGCCTTTACTTATGCTGTTTATTTTACCTCTAAAATATACTTTCATATTGACTTAACAAGAACAACTTTTAAAAGCCTGCCTGAGATTTCTTTATGTCACCTGGCCATTCTCAAAATCACTCTTCTAGACTGCAGATCTGTCTGCAGAAATTGACTTGGGATTGTGAGTTGATATTCCATTTATTTGTGTCATTTCCTATTTTTTATTAGTCTTAGTTTCTTAAGTACTGTAGATTGGATAGTCCATGAGGTAAAAGGCCTTTATTTGCTGCTTCTATAAGTTTCCTTGATGTTGAACCCAATATTTATACACATACATACATATATATAATGTAAATATGTAGTATACACATACTATATATATACAACATACAATGTAAACAATAAGATTAATTTGCTGACTTATTCTTATAGGATTATTTGCCAATTTCTTGTCTTCTTTTAAAATCCTGCCCAGGAGTCCTTCATTTGTTCATTAGTTAATTCAACCATTTGTTTGTTCAATAAATAATTGCTAACCCCACTTAGTTCTAAGCAGTGATCTAGACTCTTGGAGCAACATAAAGTGAATACTATATATATATGGCATGATCTCAGCTCACTGCAACCTCTGCCTCCCTGGTTCAAGCAATTCTCCTGCCTCAGCCTCCTGAGTAGCTGGGACTACAGGCACATGCCACCACACCCAGCTAATTTTTGTATTTTTAGTAGAGATAGGGTTTCACCATGTTGGCCAGGATGATCTTGATCTCCTGACCTCTTAATCCACCCTCCTCGGCCTCCCAAAGTGCTGGGATTACAGGTATGAGCCACTGCGCCCGGCTGTGAATACTATAAATTCTTACCTCAACAGATTACAATCTTGTTGGTAGAAGTGAATAATTGTGATAGGTAATTTAAGGACCATGGTGGCATAAAAGGGCTAGTCATTAATACGTAAAAAGATCAGAGAAAAAGTCATAAAGAAGGTAGCACTAAGGAAGAGTTCTCATTTATGAATGTGAATTCTTCATACAAGCAATATCAGAGGGTTGCATTTCAGGCAGAGAGAACAAAACATGCAGTAATAAAGTGTGTTCAACCATGGAGCACAGGAAGCAAGTAACAGTGGTAGGAAATAAGATTAGTGAGGTAGGGAGGGCCAGAACTATGAAGAATCCTGGAAGCCACACAGAACAGCTGGGACTGATTGTTTTGAACAGAAGCACGTTGTCAATGACTTGAGTAAGATAGACAGGACTTGCTCTCCCCTTACTGGGTCACCTTTTGTTCACTTGCATCATCAGCTGAATTAAACCTGTTCTAATATTAAGTTTGACACTTGCACACTGGCTGGGCAATCTACATGTTTTTCTTTTCCAAAGGAAAACTGTCTAATAGCTGGCCTGATGACAGCCTTTCAGGAGAATACTCAGCATAGGAATAGGAAATTCTGTTTTACATGTTCATTGTTTAAATCCCTCCACTTGACCCACGAACTGCAAAAGAGCAAGGATCTTGCCTGCTTTGTTTACGCTCGTATCCCAGCATGTAGATTGGTGCTGGTTCACAAAAGGAACCTAGATTATCAAAAAACATGAGACAAAAACTGATAGAACTGCAGGGAGAAATAGATGAACTACTATTACAGTTGGAGACTTTAACACCCTCCATTAAAAATGAACAGATCCAGCAGGCAGAAAATAGTAAGACATAGTTGAATTCAACAGCACTACCAATCAACAAGATATAATTGACAGCCATAGGGTATTTTATCTCACAAAAGCAGATTACATATTCTTCTCAAGCTCCCATGGAACCTTCTCCAAGATAGACCACATCCTAAGCTATAAAATATGCCTTAACAAATTTAAAAGAAGTCAAGCAATGTCGGCTTTCAGACCAAAACAGAATCACACTAGAAATCAACAATGGGAAGTAAATGAATGAGTTCAGGAGTGGACCTGAGTAGAGATCAGATAACTTTGGGGAAGTATCTTTTTTTCTAAAGCAGGAATTTGGGTTTGTTTGCTAGAAATATCTTTGAACTACACTTCCTCTCATACAGGTAGCAAATCTGTTTTTGGTACCTTTTCAACACTCTGTTAAATTGCCAAATATAGGGTAGGTGGCAGTTTCTTATCTGTCTATTGGCCGTCTATGGTGAGTTAAAGGGGAAAGTCCCCAAGAAAATTAGTCTTGGTATCTACTTTATTTCTAGCAACTAAAGTCGCCATTTCTGCCCCATTTTTCCCTGACACAAATATTTGTTCGTTATTTATCCTTTTGTACAAATGAACATTTTAAATTTCTTCAGATAATGCAAATAGAGTCACTAGAACCAAGATTGTAAGCCACAGAGGTTTCTCTCACCATAACTACTTTTAGAAGTAGTTAAGTAGATGTGATAAAAAATTGTAAAGATTGTCAAAAATACTTGAGTCAGATTATAGTCTGAACTGCTAAACTGCTAACTCAACAGCTTGTCAGGAGGGAGAAGTGGGGGAAACGGAATAAATCCAGCTATTAGAAGTCTTCATTGCCAGATGTCCCCTTTGTGACATGGAATAGATTTGAGTTACAAGAAAAGAGTCTCTATGGGCCTGGCAGTGGTTATCCAGAACTTACCTTAATTATTGTTTCTTTTGCTTCTTCCTCACTCTGTTGCATACCCTATCCCACTCCCAGACGCTTGACTTTTCTGACCTCACTCTTCCCTTCCCAGGATTTATTTTTTATCTTTTCCCATTGGTGATTAACCTCAACTTCTTAAACCTTGCTTATGCCAATTTGGTCCCCAAGTATATATTTAGTCATCCAATGAATACTTACCAATCTAGATTAGGCGTTCTTTTAATTTGTCTAAAATTCTATTTGATACCTCGTTTGGTGGCACTTTATAAACCTGAAAACAAGTGAAACACGTAAAAGCCCACAAATGCTTTGTAGCTCAAGTTGATGATATCTAAAGGGCTTTTGACTAGTCTTATAGAAATGCTGACAGAGGGCCTGGCAGGAACTAGGGAAAGAGGTAATAATGAAACTCAGCCACATATTTTGAGAGTACCTGGTAGACTGCTTTAGTTAATCTGAAAAGCAATTAATCTAAATTCCCCATTCTCTTCTCTCTCTGAACCATTTCACTCACCTTACTTTATACACATATTTTTATTCTAAGATTACTTTGTCTAAAGATAGATACCCATGACTTCCTATTTAAATACAATCTCTTCTTAGTAATCTAAATATTCATAAAGATACTCTGAAGATTTTGGCATATTTGCTAGAATACTCTTAGCTTATCTTAATATAATACCAACCTGTAAAATTGCCAATATATACACCTTGATTTATCATTTCAAAAGTGAGCACATGTTTTGCTTCACCATCTGTTGCTGTCAATCAAAGTCACAGTTTTGGAAGAAGCATGATTGGTATAAAAATGCAGCCCATGACAAGATTTTATCTTTAGGACAAGTTTATCTGTACCCTTCTGGAAGAATTTACAACTGTGTGTTTTTTAGTACCTTATTCTAATCCATTAAGGTAACCATTAAATAATTTTTTTCTTTCTATGCCATTATTCTTCCACATTATAGAAAAATCTCACAAAAAAAGAAGATAGAAGAGGAGAGGGATGAGAAGGAGAAGAAGAGCATAATAAGAGTTTTTTATAATCCTATCACCTAGGAAACAGTGGTTAACCTTGGACTCATCATGTGTCCGACATTTCCTTTACACATTTTTCTAAGCTCTGCCTCTTCATTAAATCAGATGTTCACTTTCCTGATTCTCTTTGCACATGGTTTTGTCTTATATTTTTCAGGAAGGCCTGATATTAAGTGATGTAGCTCCTCATTCCTTTCTACCCACAACAGCTATATATTAATAGAGTGTTTCCATATGCATCACTCTTCAAAGTCCTATAGAAGACTGACCTTGAACCTGTGGCAACAGTCCCATCCCTTGTGCTAGCTTTACTACCCCAGAAAAAGTGAGTGATAGCACCCTCTTTTTGCATCTTCTACCCCTGAATACTCTAATTTCCCTCTGTAGAAAAGCACATCTTCATCCTAAAAACAAAACACACAAAGACAAAACAAGATAAAGTACCGATCAAGCTCCTCTTCCAAGTATCTAACACTTCTGGGTCTTTCCTCCACCCCTGCTTCCATACCTCTCGATTGCTTCAGCAATTAGCTTCTACCATCACCCCTCTAGAAGGAGCATGTGTTCAAAAGATTCCAGTGATTTTTTTCTCATCATCTTTTTCCTCCCACATAAACAACTTCTCAATGCTTTTTCTGCCTTGGACTTCAAGGTACCTGTATTTTCTTGACTCTTCAAATTATCTGAACTTTCCTTTTGTTGTCATTTTAGGATTCCTCTACTCATTCCTACTCTCTGGTTGAATTTGTTTCCAAAAGTTCTGCATCTGCTCTCTTCTCTCTCTCAAACTTTTTTTTTGGTGAGTTATATTCAATTACAACTCTTCTCAGAAAGTAATGACCTCTCAAGTCTATTTCTCCAGTTCTTGCCTCTCTTTTAAGTTCTTGGTAAATCATAGCACATGATATACTTCTGCATGCATATCGACTTATTGTCAACTGTCTAGATTTATCCTTCTTGTGAGTTTTTATACTCCTTCTTACCTTTACTATTAGTACTACTAACACTACTACCATTCACTAAGTAAGTGATTTATGCTATCAGATGTCTTATAAACATTATTTCAATGATTCCTTACAATGTAGGTAGTAAGAATTACTTATTTTTATACATAGGAAAACAGAAGTTCAGTTAGCTCAGAAAACTTGTCCAAAATCACAACTAGTAGTAGAGCTGGGATTTCCACATAGCTCTATTGGGGTTTAGAGTCTGGTTCAGTTGTCTATTGCTGTACCACAAGCTACCTCAAAACTTGGTGGCTTAAAAAACGATTTGTATGAAACTTCTAGAATGGCAGAAAAAAGAGCTTAGAATGATACTTATAAAAAATAATCATTTAAAGCATCTGGAAATTATTCCAAGAGCATAGAGCAAATGGAGAAATCTTTATTAAAGAAAATCTACAAAAGCTCAGTAAGAACAGCGAGTCTGGGACATTTGAGCCATGGCCTGTTTTCTTACCCCTACCCAGTTCTTTGTTATCGAAACTCTATCCCAGGGACTCTACGCTAAACAGAGGTTACCAAAAATGCAGCAGCTCCCTCTCTCTATCCTCACTTCCAGTTTGGGGTAGGTTTAACTCTGAGAAAGGTGAGCTGCTGATGTTTCTCATATGTCAACCCAGCCCCATACTGCAGACACCCTAGTCCAGTCAGATGCAGTCAAGGAGATGGACTCTCCTCTCCCCTACCCAGGGAACACTTGTAGGGCAGAAGCTCTACTCCACATACAGCAAATTAAAAATACTAGGGCCCTGATTGTTTCCAGACCAGTTTGTAAGGTAGAGGCTCCATGCCAAGGAAGGATGGGCCAAGAAGACAAAGGTCTGCCAGTGGTCACTTGTTCAGTGAGAGTGCCACTTTGGGAAAAGGAGATATTTACCACCAGTTTCAGTGCAGTGGTAAAAGAGTCCTGCCCAGAGGGAAAGAAAGCCTATAAGGATAAAGATTCCTGCAGTTCTGCCAAAAGGAATGGCTTTTATTTGGAACAGAGCATGGAGAACTCCATGCCTAAGGGAAATGTCAAAAACAACAGAAATTTTGGTGGTGAGAAAATAAGAGACTGTTAGTTTCTTGATAAAATCAAAGTGTCAGAACACCATGACGTTTAATACAGAGGACCAGAGAAAGTGAGTGACAGTAAAGAAAAGCCCTCCTGGGTTCACATTCAAGTATGAGGCTTGGGAAGACTTTGTGTGTGTGACAGGGTGCACTCTCACAGGACCAATCCAGCAGGATGTAGTACACATTTAAAAGCATTCCCCAACCCCCACACAGACCCATTTACACAGGGTGGAAGCCTCACCGGTGCAAGGGGCTTAAACAAAACTTCTGACTAAACACAGATTAAACAATAAACTACTGTGACATAGGGGCATCTAATAAGAAAAACAGAATTTTTTAAAAAAAGAATCACAGTAATTTCTGGCACTCTGGAAGGAGGTATGTATGCTCATCATTGCATACTCCCAAAAATTATGAAGGGAAAGTTCAAGCTACTAATCCCTGGCTGAATAGGGAACAATATGTAAACTCCCTGAACTTTAATAGTAGCCTTCAAGCCATACACTGTATAGTGGTAAAGGGTAATAAGGTGAGTAAGCATAACCAGTTAGCAATAAGTGGCTTATGGCAACTCAGGGGCAATCTCTAATTAGCCAAGATAAAAGATAAAAATAAAAGAAAGAAAATATCAGGAAAATAATACACTGCATATAATTAGTTCAGCTAAGTTATCACATAAATAACTAAAATGACTAAATGAATGATAATGACCCTTGTGGGGAAGGGGAAGACTCAGTATCCAGATTTACATCCAGTTTTCAACAAAAATCATGAGACTTTCAAAGGAGTACTAAATTGTCATACATACTTATGGAAAATAAACAACAGGTAATAGAAAGTACTCTTAAGGGGAAGTAGATAGTGAACTTAAAAGACAAAGACTTCAAAGCAGCTGTTATAAATACATTTAAAGAAACAAACAAGATCAAGATTAAAGAAGAAAAGGAAGATATGATGATGTCTCATAAAATCAAGAATAGCAATAAAAAATAAAGAAATTATTAAAAGAACAATATAAAATTTCTTGAGTTGAAAAGTAAAATAACAAATTTACTAGTGGGGACTAACAACAGATTTGAGCTGGCAGAAGAAAGAATCAGCAGACTTAAAGATAAATCAACAGAGATTATGGAAGCTGAAACTGAAAGAAAAAAAGCGAAGAAAAATGAACAGAACTCAGAAAATTGTGGCACAACATTAAGCACACAAACATACATTTAATAGGAGTACCAGAAACAGAGGAGACTGAAAAAGGGACAGAAACATTATTTAAAGGAATAATGGCTGGAAACTTACAGAATTTGATGAAAAACATCGGTCTACACAACCAGGAAGTTAAATAAACTCTCAACAAGTTAAAAGCTAAGAGATCTACACCCAAAAAAATCATAACAAAATGCTTAAAGTCAAAGATAAAAATAACATCTTGAAAGCAGCAAGAGAAAAACAATGCTTTACATATCAGAGAATGTCAATAAGAATAACAGCTGACTTCTCAATGAAAACAGTGCAGGAAGTGAAATGACATATTCTAAGCGTTGAAAGAAAAAGAATACCAACTAAACATCTTATATCAAGCAAAATGCCTTTAAAAGAGGACAGTGAAATAAAAATATTCAAAGATAAACAATATTAAGAGAATTCATTGCTAGCAGACTTCCCTTATAAGAATTATTTACAGACATTATTCAGCCTGAAAGAAAGTGATGCCAGGCAGTAATATACACTTATGTGAAAAAACAAAGAGTGCTAATAAAAGTAATTACATATGTAATTGTGAAAGACAACATAATTGAATATTTCATGTCTTCTTTTAACTGATTTAAATAATAATTGCACAAAACAATATGCATATAATTGTATTGTTGGGCCAATAACATATAGAAATGTACTATATTTGACAATAATAACACAAAGGAGGCAGGAGGCAGCAAAGCTGTGTTGGAGCAAGAAATGGCATTAGATGGTAATCCAAATCCACAGAAAGAAACAAAGAGAACCAGAAAGAGTAAATAAACATTGATATGGCAAACTTTGTAAACACATGCTTGTTCTTTCTGTCAGCTGCTTTAAAATACATAAGATTATATAGAGTAATAACTATCTCAACATATTACTGCGTTTATAACATGTAAGCATAATTGTTATAAGAATGAATAGCTTAAAAAGTGGAGGAGGATGGAAGATAACATTATGGGAGTAAAGTTTCTATATTTCACTAGAACTAAGGCAGTATAAATCTGAAGCAGATTCTGATGAGCTAAGTTATTGTAATATATTTTAAGCTGTAGAGCAAAATTTAAAACTTTTGTGCTTCTAATGAAACCATCTAGAGAGTGAAAAGGTAACCCATAGAATAGAAGAAAATATTTTCAAATTATATTTCTGATAAGAAACTTATATTCAGACTATATAAAGAAGTTTTACAACTCAACAATACAAAAACAAATAACCTAGCTGAAAAATGGGGAAAATATCTGAATACATGTTTCTTCAAAGAAGATATTCAAATGGCTAATAAACACTGAATAGGTGTTCAACATCATTAGCCATTAGAAAAATGCAATTTGAAACCACAGTGAGATACCACTCTATACCCACTGAGATGACTATAATCAAAAGGACAAGCAAAAAACAAATTGTTGACAAGGAAATGGAGAAATTAGTATCCTCACACATTGATGGTGAGAATATAAAATGATAAAAGCAGTTTAAGAAACTGGTATTCTCTCAAAATGTTAAACATAAAGTTACCATATGATCCAACAGTTCCACTCCTGGGGATATATACTCAAAATAAATTATTTGTCACACAAAATCTTGTATATAAATGTTCATAGAAGTATTTTTCATAATACTCGAAAGGTAGAAACAATAAAAATGTCTATCAGCTGATGAATGGATAAATAAATTGTGGTCTATCTGTAGAATAGGGTATTATTATGCATTAAAACGAAAGAAGTGCTTCTAGTTGCTTCAACAAAGATGAATCTTAGGAATGTAATATGCCAAGCATTTTGACTCACATATGTAATATCAGTGCTTTGGGAGGCTGAGGCAGGAGGATCACTTGAGCCCAGGAGTTTGAGATCAGTCTGGGCAACATAGTAAGACTTCATTAAAAAAAAATTAAACTAGCTGGGCATGGTGGCACACATGTGTTGTACTAGCTACTCAGGAAGTTGAGGCAGGAGATTTTTTTTGAGCCCAGGAATTTGAGGCTGCAGTGAGCTGTGATCGCAACACTACACTCCAACCTGAGTGGCAGAGCAAGACTCTGTTTCAAAAAAAAAAAAAAAGAACATTGAAACATTATGGCAAGTGATAGAAACCAGTCACAAATAATTACATGTTATGTGATTATTTTAAATTATGCGTCCAGAATCTATTTAGAGTGTTTGTAGGTTAGTGGTTGCTGGAGGATGGATAAAAATGGGGAGTGAGTGCTAATGTGTATGGAGTTTCTTTTTGGTGAAATAAAACTGTTCTAAAATTAGATTGTGCTGATAAATACATAACTCTGTAAATTTAGTGGTTTACTGAAAACCATTTAATTATATACTTCAGATGTGTGAATTGTGTGGTATATGAATTATACCTCAATAAGCTGTTTTAAAGTATTTGTCGTTGTATAAGATTCTGTATGTTGGCTGGGTTCAGCTGGGTTTTTCTTCTGCTCCACACAGCATCAACTGCAGTTCTTTATATAGCTGCATTTACTGGGGTGCTCAGGTTGAGCTGGAGCATACAAGATGGCCATACACATATGACTGACTGGAAGTGGTCCTGGTTGTTGGCTCAGTATCTCAGTTCTCCCCTACTTGACCTCTCTCCTTCCAGTAGTCTAGACCAGCTCCTCACAGAGTAGTGACTGGGTCCCAAAATACTGACTGTGGAAGCTTCCAGGCAGGTACCCTTGAACAGGCAGAACATCACTGCTGCTATTTTCTATGGCTCAAAACCAGTCCAACTCAAATTCAAGGGGAAGTGAAATAGATTTCATGTCTTGATAGGAATAGCAGGAGGTGTTTACAGAGATGGGAAAAACTGTTGGTGACCATCTTTGAGACAATCTCTCACAGACCTCCTAACTATTCAGTAGCAACATGTGAAATCTATGAAGACACACATCTTAGTGAACGCCAGTATCAACAGATAACATCTCTAACTCGAAGCATTCTTATTCTGATACTTTTCTCAGCTATTTCTGCAGCTAGATACCAGATACGTAGGAAAAATTCTACTGCTCTGCAGTCACACTAAGACATGAAAATTTCTGTGAGCTGGTCTAAGACCTTTCCTAGGCTTTTTCTATATTACTTGGGAAAGGAACTCTGTTCTCTAAGATCTCAAACACTTATCAGAGAATAATATTATGTCATATTGACTGAGGGAAGGGAGACATTCCAAAAGGGAGAAGGGGCAGTTGAGAAACCTCCAGTCCTTTGATCGGAAAATTCATCAATCTCCTTTTGACTATCCGTAGTTAACACTGTG
Organism: Cacajao melanocephalus; assembly: GCA_963573385.1. Lineage (NCBI taxonomy): Eukaryota > Metazoa > Chordata > Mammalia > Primates > Pitheciidae > Cacajao > Cacajao melanocephalus. Next base: position 51,060 of record CAUYLG010049909.1, read on the forward strand.
GTGCATCTTCTCAGATTCTCCCTTATTTCAGGGTATGCGTCTTTTTCCCAGATGCTAAGAATGTTGACTGCTGACGGTTCACAGCTGCATTCCTCTCAAAGAATTTCCTCAGCTGAAGGTAACTCCCTCACTTTTCTTTCCACCCTGTCTTATGGTATTCAATCTTCCTCACTTAATAGCAGAATAAAGGAAGAGAACAGCAAGGAGTTCAGAATGAATGAAGGGATGCGTCAGTAGCTTGAGCCATGCCAAGCAGCGGAAGTGTTATCCTCTAAGTCATTGAGAACCACTGAATAACTTTAAGCAGGGAAGTGGCAGGACCACACCCACCTTGTTGAAGGACACTTATGGTGATGGTGTGGAATGTGAACTGGAAGTGATGGTGGAGATAAAAGCGTGAGCAGCCAGAGTGAAAATGAATACCTAACCTACAACATTACGCATGAAGTAGATGGAAATATATGATTCAAATAGTGTTTCTAAACCAAAATTCAGAGAATTAAATCAACTGAATGTGTGGGCTGGGGGAAGTGAAGAAATAGCAGATGACCTTGCTTGGACAGTGGTGTGCTGGTAAATTTTTAACTGGCTCTCTGAAAAAAAACCCTACATGTATGCATATATGTGTGTGTGTGTCTGTGTGTGTGTGTGTGTAAAATTTCATTAGTTTATTATAAATTTTACTGATTTAAAGTATGTATAGTTTATGATTTATAAATAATAAAAATGCAATACTTTCATTATAAATTCTATAGCCAATTAGAATGCTTTCATTAATTTTTGCTGAGCTCCTGTTCCGTGGCCAACCTGTGATTGCAATTCAACCACGATTTGACAAATGAAGTTGCATCCTAATCTGGTAGCTCTTTACCCAATAAAATTATTTTCATTAAATCTGACAGATAGCCTACTACCAAACTATTCTGACTTCCATAAAAATTACTAATCATTAAATTGAAACATCTTTCAACTTCATCACTAGCCATGCCTCACTTTTAGTGTAACTTGCTTTATTAGCTCATTCTCCATATCACTTTCTTAAGTCTAAAAAATGAACAAAACAAACATCAAGCCCAGATTTGTAGCAAAGCCAATTTTCATGGTGAAAATGCTCTCACTATGGCTGATTTAAAGCTGCCCTTGTCATGCTTGGGAAGAAATGTACATTAAAGCCCCATTATATAATGTTTCCAACATCCTAGTACAATACAAATTCAAGATCATAGAAAAATGTAAAATCATTAGCAAATGGTAATTTTAAGCATTTATTATCTTTGATTTTAATTTATAAAATTATAATTTTATATAACTTTTAATAATGACTGTGTTTAACAATTGGTTTGAAAAAATCTGCATTTAAAAATAGGCTTTTGTGAGCTTGTATGAGCTAGCTCCAGCATACCACTGTTCCCAGGTACTCTGGTTTTGACAGCCAAAAATTAAGGATGAAAGATGTGCACCTTAGATTAGATTTAAAACAACATCAGAAAAACAGTTAATTTTTAAAAAGTATGTGTAGTACTTTTTACTGGATTTGGGTCATATATCAATATCAACAACAAAAACTATTGGCTTAAACAGGATAGTTCCTCTTTCAGGTAAGACAATCCAGAGGAAGGCTGTCCAGGCTGCTATAGTGTAATATGTACACAGTAACAAAGGCCTAAATTCCATTCATCTTTATGTTTTACCACTTCATAGTCCAAGATGGCTGCCTGAGCTCCAGTTAGCATACCTACTTTGCAGTCATCAGAAAGGAGAAAATAGGTGAAGAAAAGGCAATTCTCTTAATTTAAGACACTTTCAGGAGTTAGCAGAAATATTTCTATTTAAATATCATTGGCCAAAGCATAGTCACATGGTAATTATAGATCATGGAATATTAGAGAATAGAATTTTTTAGCTAGGTGGCAGTGCCCAGCTATGCATAAAGGTCCATACTACTAAAGATAAACAAATGAATATTGGGAAGCTACTTGCAGTCTCTATGTCAAAGTCTTAGGTGCAAGTCATCAATTTTTTCATCTTAGTTTATCAATGGGAAGAAAACACAATTTACGTTAAAATAGCCAAATGCATTCACAGAACAACATTATACAATTTACGTTAAAATAGCCAAATGCATTCACAGAACAACATTTTAGTAACGAGTGTGTGAGTATGTCCTGCTGTAATCCAACCTGGTCTGCTATCATTCTACCTGGCATGGGCTGTGCCCCAAATAGACTGGAGACATTTTCTCCTCATTATCACCTTGTTAAGCTGCATGTCTCAACCCCCTGCCTCTGAGGCATGTTCTGGGATCTTAACGAGGTGATAATGAGGAGAAAAATGATGTGGCAGTCCTTGGTCTGGTCTAGTCTTCACAGTTCAGAAGAGACCAGAGCTTTAATTAAAAATACTTGCTTTAATATAAAATTTTCAGAAGATTTATATTTTGAGACCTCTGAATAGAAGGTAAGAAAGGGAAATGTGTATTTCTATTAAGAAGTATTTGGGAGATGTCTTTTTCCTGTAACTCTGACGAAAAGAGGTACGTTCTTTGAAAGAAATGAAGAATTACAAGAAAGTGCACAGAATCAAATAGGTAAGGGTAAGAAAAGTGGGAGGAGAAACAGACTTGAAGAAAAAGAAATCCAGTTACACATCTTTCATATAGAACATTTCGATTTTTGCTGCATTTTCATCTGAACATTTGGTGCTCTGTTGACACATTCTCAATACAAAAGTGTTTGTTTTACATGTTTGGTCCATTAGTGCCACTTCAACTTATTTTACAAACCAGACAATTCATTCAAAATGTAAAGGGTTTATATATTATTTGAGGAGCATACTTCTAAGTGATTAATTCGGAGGGCTTGCTGTATTTCTTTAAAATGTGACTTTGGATTATTAGCTAAATATAACAGACAAAAATCACTCAAAACATTTTTTATCACTAAAAGTTACTGAGTTTGCCACAGATGGTTTTATAGCACTCCAAGAGCAGCTGTCTGCAATTTGACATTGCTGCACATTGGAATCAGCTTCAGAACTTTAAAAAACAATACCAATTCCTGACCCTTTGAAAATAGGACTTGATTTTATTGATTGGAAGTGGGGCCTGGACATTAGTATTTCTTAAGCTTCCTATGTGATCCTAACACACAAGAGAGGTTAAGAACAACTAATCTATCTAGTCTCAGCCTTTTATTATTCAGAGAGGAAAGTGAAATCCAGGGAAATGAAAGCTTTACCCAAGGTTAGGCATCTAATCTAAAAATATTTTGGGAACCAAAAGTAATTGGTATCCAAATTTTATCATTTACTGCTTTTTCTTGTTGTTATTTAATCTGCTAAAAGTCATGTTACAAGCAAGACAACAAATAATACAAATAGTAAGACAATAAATAGTACAAATTCTGTCATTTAAAGTACCCAATCTTCTGTTCTTTCTCCACCAACTTGGAATTACCTTTAAGATATTCTGATTTTTCAAAAGATCTGCCAAGTCTTGGCTTTAGAAACATTGTTATTTAATAAAGCTCTTTGTAAATGATTTTTTAAAAACCCAAGAAAATAAGTGAAAAATAAATAATAAGTGAAATAATCATAATACCTGACAATGAAATAAAGGGAAAAATCAAAACAGTCTAAATAGAAGGTAGGTATATCTACTTTCAAACTTATAAAAATCTAGTTTGGCACAAGTTACCATAATAGTTTCTTGTTTTCATTCTTATTTTCTGCTTGTACTTCTAAATTTAAAGTGACCTTATTTAGTCAAGCAGTTTCTATACTACCTAATAATGATTTTAAAAGCAACCTACTTCAACAACATTAAAGATAGCTACTGACCACTTCTGCTTGATGGGGAAATTTATCAGTAAATGCCTGCATTGAAATGGTCTTTCTTTTCAAGAGGTCAAAACACTTTTTCTAACTTTTAGGTGTTCTCAATTTATCTCAATGAGATAATTTTAAATGAAAGAAACGATCACTGCCATGTTACACACAGTGACATTGAGCACTGCTCTACACATAAAGCAAAGCACTGGATCACAGCCTGAGATCGATCAGTGCTGTTTCCCAGTGCTGTCTATCTTCATGACAAATTCTGACCACCCAACAGCCCATTTGGCTGTGGTGAACACAGAGGGAAGAAGAGAAATGGCCGAAACCCACCATGCTGACACACAGTCACGCCACAGTCCATTTGTTCATTTGTGCTTACAGTTTGAAGCAAATGGAGTTTAAGGAACTTTCTCCAAGGCTGATTCCCCCTAAATGATAGATTTCCTTCTTAACCTATTTGGCTAAATCACACAACTGATTTAACTTTTATTATGAAAAAGTCAAAACAACTTAACCTTGTGTTGTTGTCTGATTAGTCCCTCAGTGACACATCTCAGTGTCACACAATCACTCTTCTTTACACACTCTCGTCAAGGAAATAAAATAATCCCAGGACAGTGTTATTCTGTCTGAATTAACCTATTTATCAACAGGAAACTGACAAGATTTTTAGTGCATGAAATGTTTTGCCAACATCTGATCTTAATTTCTTTTATTAACTTAGTTCCTAGTTTTCTAAAATTTTTGATTAAAACTTAAGAAAGAGGAGTTCTATGGCTTTGTTTTCAGTGCATGTGGAAGTAAGAGATCATTTTTAAATAAGTATATTCAACTCTAGGTTGCCTTTATTCTCAGAGAAACATAAGAGTAAGGATCATTTTAAGTAGCAAATTATCAAATAAACATTTATGTTTTCTTTCATAATCATATTTTTCTTGTGAAGGTGCTATATTACTTTTTATCCCTGAGCTTTCAACAACCAACAGTGAAAAAAAGGAGTATAAAAATCACATCCTAGGTGGTAAGGTAGAGCTTAAAACTTCTTTCAAGGTAATAATACATTGATGATCAGTGAACCTCCATGGAACACTGATTTTTCTAATTATGTTTTATACTTTAAAAACAGATTGGTTTTTATAATGAGCACAAAACAAATTTGACAGCCAAAATCAATATGAAAGATCTTTCTATTTAGCTTGAATCTAGAGAAACAGTTGGCTCTTTCAGAAACACTTCTATTAAAGAAAAATGAATCTACTATCATTTTGCACCACACACAAAAAGAAAATAAAAAGATTTAATTAAGGCAAATACCCATATTTTTAGATAGCCAATTATCCTAATAGATGGAGTCCTCTAATGGATGCAAACTAGAAGCCAGGACCTACACCAACAAATTAGAATACTGTATAACTTTCTCAAATGAATTTATGGCCTAACAGGTTATTTTGTTGCTTAAAAGATTGCAATTCAGGTGGCTGGCAAGACGGCTGAACAGGAACAGTTCCAATCTGCAGCTCCCAGCTAGGTCAACACAGAAGGTGGGTGATTTCTGCATTTCCAATTAAGGTACCCTGCTCATTTCATTGGGACTGGTTAGACAGTGGGTGCAGTCCACGGAGGGTGACCAGAAGCAGGGTGGGGCATCACCTCACCTAGGAAGTGCAAGGGGTTGGGGAACTCCTTCCCCTAGCCAAGGGAAGTTATGAGGGACTGTGCTGTGAGAAATGTTGCATTCTGGCCCAGATACTATGCTTTCCCCATGATCTTTGCAACCCGAAGACCAGGAGATTCCCTTAGATGCCTACACCACAAGGGCCCTGGGTTTCAAGCACAAAACTGGGTGGCCCTTTGGACAGACACCAAGCTAGCTGCAGGAGCTTTTTTTCATACCCCACTGGCACCTGGAACACTAGTGAGACAGACTGTTTATACCCCTGGAAAGGGGGATGAAGCCAGGGAGCCAAGTGGTCTAGCTCAGTGGATCCCACCCCCATGGAGCCCAGCATGCTAAGATCCACTGGCTCACTGCCAGCACAGCAGTCTGAAGTCGACCTGGGACACTCAAACTTGGTAGCGGGAGGGGCGTCCATCATTACTGAGGATTGAGTAGGCAGTTTTCCCCTCACAGTACAAACAAAGCCACTGGGAAGTCTGAACTGGGCAGAGCCCATCCCAGCTCTGCAATGTTACTGTAGCCAGACTGCCTCTCTAGATTCCTCCTCTCTGGGCAGGGCATCTCTAAAAGAAAGGCAGCAGCCCCAGTTGGGGGCTTATAGATAATACTCCCGTCTCCCTTGGACAGAGCACCAGGGGGAAGGGGCAGCTGTGGGTGCAGCTTCAGCAGACTTAACTGTTCCTGCCTGCCAGCTCTGAAGAGAACAGCAGATCTCCCAGTACAGCACTCAACCTCTGCTAAGGGACAGACTGCCTCCTCAAGTGGGTCCCTGAACCCCATGCCTCCTGACAGGGAGACATCTCCCAGCAGGGGTTGACAGACACCTCATACAGGACAGCTCTGTCTGGCATCTGGCAGGTGCCTCTCTGGGACGAATTTCCAGAGGAAGGAACAGTCAGCAATCTTTGCTTTTCTGCAGTCTCTGCTGGTGACACCCAGGCAAACAGGGTCTGGTGTGGACCTCCAGCAAACTCCAGCAGACCTGCAGCAGAGGGGTCTGTTAGAAGGAAAACTAACAAACAGAAAGGAAGAGTATCAACATCAATTAAAAAAAAGTCCACACAAAAACCCCATCTGAAGGTCACCAGCATCAAATACCAAAGGTAGATAAATCCACAAAGATGAAGAAAAACCAGTGCAAACAGGCTGAAAACTCCAAAAACCAGAACGCCTCTTCTCTTCCAAAACATCACAACTCCTTGCCAGCAAGGAAATGAAGTTGAATGGAGAATGAGTTTCACAAATTGATGGAAGCAGGTTTCAGAAGGTGGATAATAACAAACTCCTTCGAGCTAAAGGAGCATGTTCTAACCCAATGCAAGGAAGCTAAGAACCTTGAAAACAATATTAGGTGAATTGCTAACTAGAATAACTAGTTTAGAGAAGAATATAAACAACCTGATGGAGCTGAAAAACATAGCACAAGAACTTCGTGAAGCATACACTATTATCAATAGCTGACTCCATCAAGGGGAAGAGAGGATATCAGACTGAAGATCAACTAAATGAAATAAAGTGTGAAGACAAGATTAGAGAAAAAAGAATGACAAGGAATGATCAAAGCCTCCAAGAAATATGGGACTATGTGAAAAGACCAAACCTACATTTGATTGGTGTACTTGAAAGTGACAGGGAGAATGGAACCAAGTTGGAAAACACTCTTCAGGATATTATACAGGAAAACTTCTCCAGGCTAGCAAGACAGGCCAACATTGAAATTCAGGAAATACAGAGAACCACCCCAAAGATGCTCCTTGAGAAGAAAACCCTAAGACACATATTTGTCAGATTCACCAAGGTTGAAATGATGGAAAAAATGTTAAGGCCAGCCAAAGAGAAAGATCAGGTTACCCACAAAGGGGTGCTCATCAGACTAACAGTAGGTATCTCAGCAGAAACCCTACAAGCCAGAAGAAAGTGGGGGCCAATATTCAACATTCTTAAAGAAAAGAATTTTCAATCCAGAATTTCATATCCTGCCAAACTAAGCTTCAAAAGCGAAGGAGAAATAAAGTCCTTTATAGACAAGCAAATGCTGAGAGCTGTTGTCACCACCAGGCCTGCCTTGTAAGAGCTCCTGAAGGAAGCACTAAACATAGAAAGGAACAACCGATACCAGCCATTACAAAAACATACCAAAAATTGTAAAGACCATGGACACTATGAAGAAACTGCATCAACTAATGGGCAAAATAACCAGCAAGCATCATAATGACAGGGTCAAATTCACACATAACAATATTAACCTTAAATGTAAATGGCTAAATGCCCCAATCAAAATGGGTCTCCTGTATTCAGGAGACCCATTTCACATGCAAAGATACACATAGGCTCAAAATAAAGGGATGGAGGATTATTTACCAAGCAAATGGAAAGAAAAAAAAAAAGCAGGGGTTGCAATCCTAGTCCCTGATAAAACAGACTTTAAGCCAATAATGATCAAAAGAGACAAAGAAGGGCATTACATAATGGTAAAGGGATCCATGCAATAAGAAAAGCTAACTATTCAAAATATATATGCATCCAATAGAGGAGCACCCAGATTCATAAAGCAAGTTCTTAGAGACATACAAAGAGGTTTAGACTCTCACATAATAAGAGTGGGAGACTTTAAGACCCCATTGTCAATATTAGACAGATCAATGAGACAGAAAATTAACAAGGATATTCAGGACTTGAACTCTGCTCTGGATCAAGTGGACCTAATAGACATCTACAGAACTCTCCACTCCAAATCAACAGAATAGATATTATTCTCAGCACCACATTATACTTATTCTAAAATTGACCACATAACTGGAGGTAAAACACACCTCAGCAAATGCAAAAGAATGGAACTCATAACAGTCTCTCAGACCACAGTGCAATCAAATTAGAACTCAAGATTAAGACACTCACTGAAAACTGCATAACTACATGGAAACTGAACAAACTGCTCCTGAATGACTACTGGGTACATAACAAAATTAAGGCAGAAATAAAGAAGTTCTTTGAAACCAATGAGAACAAAGACAAAATATACCAGAATCTCTGGGACACAGCTAAAGCAGTGTTTAGAGGGAAATTTATAGCACCAAATACCCACAAAGGAAAGCAGGAAAGATCTAAAATGAACACCCTAACATCACATTTAAAACAACTAGAGAAGCAAGAGCAAACAAATTTAAAAGCTAGCAGAAGACAATAAATAACTGAGATCAAAGCAGAACCGAAGGAGATAGACACAAAAAATCCTTTAAAAAAAACTCTTCAAAATCAGCTCCTGAATAGAAGAGTTGGTTTTTTGAAAACATTAAAAAATAGATAGAATGCTAGCCAAATTAATAAAGAATAAAAGAGAGAAAAATCAAACAGACACAGCAAAAAATGATAAAGGCAAGATTACTACTGATTCCACAGAAACACAAACTACCATCACAGAATATTATAAACACCTCTACACAAATAAACCAGAAAATCTAGAAAAAAATGGATAAATTCCTGGACACATATGCCCTCCCAAGACTAAAACAAGAAGTCAAATCCCTGAATAGACCAATAACAAGTTCTGAAGTTGAGGCAATAATTAATAGCCTATCAACCAAAAAAAGCCCAGGATCAAACGGATTCACAGCTGAATTCTACCGGAGGTACAAAGAGGAGTTGGTATTATCCCTTCTGAAACTATTCCAAACAATAGAAAAAGAGGGACTCCTCCCTAACTCATTTTATGAGGCCAGCATCATCCTGATGACAAAACCTGGCAGATACACAACAATAAAAGAAAATTTCAGGCCAATATCCCCTATGAACATCAATGTGAATATCCTCAATAAAATGATGGCAAACAGAATCCAGCAGCACATCAAAAAGCTTATCCGCAATGATTAAATAAGAGAGGACACAAACAAATGGGATCCAAGGCTGGTTCAACATATGCAAATCAATAAATGTAATCCATCACATAAACAGAACCAATGACAAAAAACACATGATTTTCACAATGGATGCAGTAAAGGCCTTTGATAAAATTGAATGCCCCTTCATTCTAAAAACTCTCAATAAACTAGATATTGATGGAACATATCTCAAAATAATAAGAGCTATTTATGACAAACCCACAGCCAATATCATACTGAATGGGCAAAAGCTAGAAGCATTACCTTTGAAAACTGGCACAAAACAAGAATGCCCTCTCTCACACTTCTATTCAACATAGTATTGGAAGTTCTAGCCAGGGCAATCAGGCAAGAGAAAGAAATAAAGGGTATTCAAATAGGAAAAGAGAAAGTCAAACGGTCTCTGTTTGCAGATGCCATGATTTTATATGTAGAAAACCCCATCGTCTCAATCCAAAAACTCCTTAAGCTGATAAGCAACTTCAGCGAAGTCTCGGAATACAAAATCAATGTGCAAAAATCACAAGCATTCCTATACACTAACAACGGACAGAGAGCCAAATCATGAGTGAACTCCCATTCACAATTGCTACAAAGAAAATAAAATACCTAGGAATACAACTTAGAAGGCATGTGAAGAACCTCTTCAAGGAGAACTACAAACCACTGCTCAAGGAAATAAGAGAGGACACAAACAAATAGAAAAGCATTTCATGCTCATGGACAGGAAGAATCAGTATCATGAAAATGGTCATCCTACCCAAAGTAATTTATAGATTCAATGCTATCCCCATCAAGCTACCATTAACTTTCTTCACAGAATTTTAGGAAACTACTTTAAATTTCATATGAAACCAAAAAAGAGCCCATATAGCCAAGATAATTTTAAGCAAAACAAACAAACAAAAACAAACAACAAAAACAAGCTGGAGGCATCATGCTACCTGACTTCAAACTACTACAAGCCTACAACAACTAAAACAGCATAATACTGCTGCCAAAACAGATATATAGACCAATGGAACACAACACAGGCCTCAAAAATAATGCCACACAGCTACAACCATCTGATCTTTCACAAACCTGACAAAAACAAGCAATGGAGAAAGGATTTCCCATTCAATAAATGGTGCTGGGAAAACTGGCTAGTCATATGTAGAAAGCTAAAACTGGAACCCTTCCTTACACCTTATACAAAATTAACTCCAGATGGATTAAAGACTTACATGTAAGACCTAAAACCATAAAAACCCTAGAAGAAAACATAGGCAAAACCATGTAGGACATAGGCTTGGGCAAAGACTTCATGACTAAAACACTAAAAGCAATGGCAACAAAAGCCAAAATTGACAAATGGGATCTAATTAAACTAAAGTGCTTCTGCACAGCAAAAGAAACCATCATCAGAGTGAACAGGTAACCTACAAAATGGGAGAAAATTTTTGCAATATATCCATTTGACAAAGGGCTAATAATCAGAATCTACAAGAAACTTAAACAAATTTACAAGAAAAAAAAAAAACAACATCAAAAAGTGGGCAAAGAATATAAACGGACACTTCTCAAAAGAAGACATTTATGTGGCCAACAAACATGAAACAAAGCTCATCATCACTGGTCATTAGAGAAATGCAAATCAAAATCATAATGAGATACCAAATTAGTTTAACCATTGTGGAAGACAGTGTGGTGATTCCTCAAGGATCTAGAACCAGAAATACCATTTCACCCAGCAATCCCATTACTGGGTATACACCCAAAGGATTCTAAATCATTCTAATATAAAGACACATGCATACGTATGTCTATTGCAGGCCTATTCACAATAGCAAAGACTTGGAACCAACCCAAATGCCCATCAATGATAGACTGGATAAAGAAAATGTGGCAATATACATCATGGAATACTATGCAGCCATAAAAAACGATGAGATCATGTTCTTTGCAGGGACATGGATGAAGTTGGAAACCATTATTCTCAGCAAACTATCACAAGAACAGAAAACTAAACACCTCATGTTCTCACTCATAAGTGAGAGTTGAACATTGAGAACATATGGACACAGGGAGAGGAATGTCACACACTGGGCCTGTCATGAGGTGGAGGCTAGGGAAGGGAGAGCATTAGGAGAAATACCTAATGTAGATGATAGGCGGAGCCAACCATCATGGCACGCACGTGTATATCTATGTAACAAACCTTCACATTCTGCACATGTATCCCAGAACTTAAAGTATAATAATTAAAAAAAAGAGGATTGGAATTGAAGAGGTTCATCAGTAGATAATTGTTTTCACATCAGCTCTAGCACCGAAGAGGAAGTATAAATTGCACTAGAGGTGGAGTGTCATATATTTGATTTCTAGTCCTAAATTGGTCACCAAAGAGATGTGTGGCCCTAGGCAAATTACTTTACCTCTCTTGGCCCCAGAATCCTCATCTATAAAATGCAAGAGTTGCACCAAATGACTTTTAAAGTCACTTCTAATTCCATGGGTTTTATACTTAGGGGGAGAAAGCGGGGAATACAGATATCCTAAAGCAAAATGTTCAGAGTTTTACAATAGAAACAAGCCCAGAATCATCTCTCTTTCATCTAATTATGCTTCTTCTTCCCCACACACTCTCTTGCACACCATCAGGAAATAAATTGAGGAAAGAAGCCTCCTGTTGCATGCAAAAAACAGATCTGCCAGTGGTGAAGGGTTAGGTTAAGTGAAGCCTTTGCTGGTGATATCAGATTATATTTTAATTAGATGTCAAGTTCTAAAATCATGAAGCTGAAATGATAAAGAGCAGGCTATTAATGGTCCCAATTACAAAGCCCCAAGTATCTCTTAATTTATGTACTGATAATCTCCTGGTAATTCTCTGGATGCTGCCACAGCATACACATTCCAGTTCCTCTCCTGCTTCACGTGGATTTGTTCTCTGAGTTCCTTTGCCTATTATACTCGGCCCAGCTCATTTAGAGCAACCGCTTTGCCTCACAGCCAGACCACTGGCCTCAGCTGGGGCAAGGGTAACTGGCGACAGCTCATCTGTAGCAGAGCCTTTGGTGGAAGTGTGGCCAATTAGTCACACGTTTGGTGTTCTAATTAGGCGAGGCTGGGACTCTGGAAAATGTGCTGTTGATTTAGGTACTTCCTCAAACAATGCTAAATTGTGTTATGTGAAATTCAATTAGTCTTTTTTTTAAACGTTTCCACATCTGTTCTTCTTTAAGCATAAAGTGATGAGGAGAGAAAGAGAAGTGAAAAGCCAGAGTCTCCACTGGTGAAATATGTTAGGCCTTAGGGACCAGCCCTTTTCCCAGCTTTTGACCCTGAACAGTGATATACAGGAAGGAACAAAGTTGGAGAGCTATCATGGTGAAGCCCTTTTAAATAAATCATTATAGAAGAAATACTGCAACTGCACGGGAATGTAATCTCGTATGATGGCCAGAAACTCAGCTTTGTTTGAAAATAGATGGCATGGGGGAGGAACCATTAAGAAGTAAATGATTATAAGTTCTATCTTAAAGGTAATATTTGTGAGCATTCTGGTTATGTTTTTAAAAGAGTCTTTTCTAAACAAAAGTCCTTTGGTTTAATATTTCGTGTCCAGGTCTGGTCTAATGGGTTTTTGTCCCATTCTATCTATTAAAATTTTCCACATAAAATTGAGAACAGCCTGAAATCCCAAAACACTTAGGGACTAAAAAAGAAGGCAATGAAGATGACGATGGTGAGGAAGAAGTTTCCACTTTCTCTGAAATGTTTCCTGGATTCCATTTGTGCCACTGCTGGCGGCTGCACAATGGCATGTTGCTTTGATCCCTACAGCTCTGTCCCAAGCCGCTCCTACCTTGAGCTTCGCACTCTCCTATTTGCTAGAGATGCTGTGTCATTGCTTCTCAGCACCTCTGAATTCCAACACCCTTAACTCCAAGTTCATCATGTGTTTTCATGTTGTATCACACTTGGTATATCCACTGATTTTGTGAAGAGGCCAAATGGCAATATCTTTTACCAAAGTGGCACGGCTCAAAACCGCAGGCGTCCAAAGGTGAAGGTGTACATGCATTTGATCCTTGTTTCTGTTATCACCTTTTCAGTGACTAACATTTCAAAACCTTATCTGTGGCCGGCAGGCCATGTTTCAGTTTTGTCAGAGCCCGGATATAGACTGTGTGGTTTTCTGATGATATATCTCTGTAAGATTTGTGGAATGCTAAAGATGGAGTTGTCAACACTACTTTATGGCACCTCAGTGCATGTCAGAAAATGAAAATATTTTCAGAAGTGATAGCATTATTTTGACTGAAGATATATATTTTTTAAGACAAAGACTTATTTAAATAAAAAATTTCAAGGGAAAAAAACAAAATAAGACATTACTTACAAACAAATTGATTTATCCTGTGTCTGTGGCTCTCATGAACATGAGAAAGGATGATTAGAAAATTAAAATGGTGATATTTTTAATGCTAGTCTGGGTTTGCAGTTTTCATTAACTAAAAAGCATCCTGAATTTGACTACCCTATTTAAATCAGGTTACAATTCTGTGGAATAAAGTTTACAGCAATAAATGTAAATTAATTACTCCTTTTTGCTATGGAAGGTAATCATTAAATTACCTAAGTTTTTGATAATATTGTCTAGAATTTAGTTTTATGGGAATATTGATTGATAATTATAGTCTCTTATCTCTCGTTGTATTTTTCTCACATGAAGGATTATTTACCAGTATTGCAACCTGTACAATCACTGTTGAATGGAAATCTTGCTTTAATCTCTCAACTTTTTACCTGCTTCATTAATGAATTAGAAAAGTTGGATTAATTGTGAGACGACATTAACTCCAGAGAGCAACATTATCTGATTTTTTAAAAATCATTATTTTTTTCTTTTTCTTTTATTTATTTATTTTTTTTGAGACAGAATCTTGCTCTATCATCCAGGCTGGAGTGCAGTGATGTGACCTTGGCTCACTGCACTCCACCTCCCAGGTTCAAGTGATTCTCTTGCCTCAGCCTCCCGAGTAGCTGGGACTACAAAAATTACAGGACATGTGCCACCACACTATACTAATTTTTGTATTTTTAGTAGAGATGGGGTTTCACTGTGTTGGCCAGGTTGGTCTGGAACTCCTGACCTTAGGTGATCTGCCCGCCTTGGACTTCCAAAGTGTTGGGATTGCAGGTATGAGCCACCACACCCGGCCTAATTTTTCTTTCAATTACATAACTTTAATCTGAATATTGATTTTTTTAAAGGGCATTTAAGTCATTAGCTTTAAGCCAAACAAACAAGCCTTGTCTTTTGCTACTTAAAGGCTTAATCAGATCATTCATCATAGCTAATTCCTATTCTTAAAAACCATGCCCACCCTGGCTGCTCTGAATGAAATGAGCTCAAGTCATTTTGCTTCCTATTGGCAATACCAGAGCCATTGCTTAACGAAAAAAAAAAAGGCATCCAACTCAACACTTGTATTCTGTGATCATGTGTACTATGATTAGTACATGCTAACGAACTTGTAGTTATCACAAGCACAGATTGAAAATCATTCTTTCCACTAAAATGCCAGTCTTAATTTTAATTTTTTTGTGGGTCATTGGTAGATATATATTTATGGGTGACATGAGATATGTTAATACAGGCATGCAATGTGTAATAATCACATCAGGGTAAATAGGGTATCTATTACCTCAAACATTTATCCTTTGTGTTTCAAACAATCCAATTATACTCTTTTAGTATTTTTAAATAAATAAATTACTCTTTACTGTAGTCACATTGTTGTGCTAACCAATACTTGGTCTTCTTTATTTTTCCTATTTTTTGTACCCTTTTTTCATCATCCCCCTTCCCAGGCCCACCCTTGGCTATCCTACCCCACCTCTGGTAACTATCATTCTAGTCTCTACCTCCATGAGTTCAATTGTTTGATTTTTAGCTCCCACAGATAAGTAAGAATATATGAAGTTTGTCTTTTGGTACCTGGCTTATTTTGCTTAACATAATGACCTCCAGTTCCATCCATGCTATTGCAAATGACAGAATATCATTCTCTTTTATGGCTGAATAGTATTCTATTGTGTGAATGTACCATCATTTCTTTTATCCATTTGTCTGTTGATGGACATTTAGGTTGCTTCCCAAGTTTGGCTATTATGAATAGTGCTACAATAAACATGGGAGTGCAGACATCTCTTTGATGTATTGATTTCCTTACTTTTGGGTATATACCTAGAAGTGGGATGGCTGCAACATATGGTAGCTCTATTTTTAGTTTCTTGAGGAACCTCCAAACTGTTTTCCCTAGTGACTGTACTAATTTCCATCCCCACCAACAGTGTATGAGGGTTCTCTTTTTTCTACATTTTTGCCTGCATGAAAAACATCATTTTAGTGTTTATACTAATGTCACCTACCAGAGAGACCAAATGTGTAAAATAATTCTCCCTTCATTATTAGCTCAAACCAAAATTAAACTCCACATAATGGTGGTGTGTCTCTGGGGAGAGAAGAAAAGCAGAGCTGCAGAGATTGCCACCTATAGGCTGCCCCTGGTCTTTGGAAGGCATGCCTGGTCAGCAGAGCAGCATCCCTGCCCTCTTTATTTCCACAGAGTAACAATTGGAGTCAGTTTTCTCTCTTTTTCTCCCTCAACTTTTATTTTAAGTTCCGGGGTACATGTGCAGGATGTGCAGGTTTATTACATAGGTAAATATGTACCATGGTGGTTTACTGCACAGATCGTTCCATCACCTATGTATGCACCCAGCTATTCTTCCTGATGCTCTCCCTCCCCCATAACCCCTTTCCCCCATGCCTCAGGCCACAGTGTCAGAGTCAGTTTTCAATGCATCCAACATTTGTTTACTTCTTGCCAACTCTGGGATGGCCTTGTGCTAGTCCAGGTCTGGCTCAGGGGTTATCTTTAATCATGACAGACAAGATGTAATGTTTTGTTCTTCTTGTTACCAGACACTTTAATTGCATGATTGTGAATGGTACTAAGAAACAATGTATGTTGCTTTATGCTAGTTATAAACAATATATTAAAACTAATGTTTTTAGTTTTAAAATCTGAAGTCTTCTCTACTGCTCTTCCAAACTCTCCATTTCTTAATAAAAAGTTAAGATTTTTTATTATTTAAACTGACACTATTTTCCCTGCTTTATTTGAGCAATCCTCTTACAGGCTACTCTCACACTTAAACCAGAAGATCCTTGTTTTAGAGAATGAACTCTATGAAGGCAGGAATTGGTTTTCATACATTTGTTTCCTTGTGAAATAATTTGCCTGACACATTCCTCTATTGATTTGGCTTGACTGATGATCTTAAGTGCCTCCTAGTTTGTACAATACCATGAAGGCCAAACATTTTTATATCTCCAGTTACTAGGGCCACGTCAGAATTGAATCCCAGACCCTAACACTTCTAGTTTCTTTTGTCATCTGTCAATAGGCTGGTGTTATCAATGATTTTCTTGGGTATTTACACTTGGGGTTCAGGATAGTTGGGATATTATATAAGGACTGACCTGCCTAGACACACTCAGAGAGAAGTCAAGTAACAAAATTAAAGAACAGCATTGGGCATAAAAAGTGTATGGATTAGCTCTAGAAAGAGCTAAAACATAAACAAAAGTTAAATAACCAAATTAAACTCAAGATGAGAAGTTACACAGCACAGAATTAAGTGCCAAACTGTGAAAAATTGGTAAGATGTAAATAAATGGAGAGGATTAAGGACTACATTTCTGAACATTTCTGGTAGACAGACTGGTGTGAGCTAAGGCAAGGAGGAGGGTGGTTGTCCTTTCATTTAACTGGTTTCCCCTTCACAGTCTCCTGGTTCTTCTTTCTCTCGCTGACTTCCAAAGGCTCAATCTTCAGACCTCTTCTCTCCTGTACTTTATATATCCTCATATCCTAGGTGATGCCTTGCAGTTCCACTGATTTAAATGCCATTTACATACTGAAAGTCCCTAATTTTTCCTGCCAACCCAGAATATTCCCCTGACTTGGACACCCTATTCCATTTGTTTATTTATTTATTTATTTGGAGATGGGGTCTCACTCTGTCATCCAGGCTGGATTGCACTGGTGTGATCATGGCCAATTGCTTATTTATCTTTCTTCGTGTGTCAAACAGCATCTCAATGCTATGCAAAATATATACCAAACTGAACTTTTGATTTCCCACCTCCCACCTCCAAAAATCACTCCCCAGATCATTTAATAGAAATTCCATTCTTTCAGCTGCTCAAATAAAAGAATCTTAAGGTCGTGCCTGCCTTCTCTTTCTATCCCTTATCCTGCATTGAACCCATCAGCAATCCTGCCCTCTCCTCTTTCAAAATATATCCATCTGACTGCTTCTCATCACCCCGACTGCCACCATCCTGAGCCACCACAACTGCTTTTTGTTGGAATTATTACACTCACCTCACAACTGGTCCCTTTACTTTTACCCTCAATCCTCTTATAGGCTACTCTCACACTGAACCAGAAGATCCATTTAGAATGAACATCAGGACGTGTTCTCTTTATTGCTCAAATCCTCACATGGCTTTCTATCTTCTTCATCAGAGTAGTCTAGATCCTTACCATGACCTCACTGGTCCTACCTGAGCTCACATCCCCCCACTGTTTCTTCACTCATCTCTTATCACTTCATTCTTGATACTCCACCCCAACTGCTCACACTGGCCTCCTTGCTCCCCTCAAAAACACTAAGCACATTAGTACTGCAAGGCTTTGGCATGTGCTGTTGCATCAGCCTGGAAAACTCCACACCTGTCTGCCCACATGGTCTGCAACCTCACATTCTTCTTGTCTCTGTTTTTTTTTTTTTTTTTTTTTGAGACAGAGTTTGGCTCTTGTTGCTGAGGCTGGAGTGCAGTGGTGTGGACTCAGCTCACTGCAACCTCTGCCTCTCGGGTTGAAGTGATTCTCCTGCCATAGCCTACCAAGTAGCTGGGATTACAGGTGCCCACCACCATGCCTGGCTAATTTTTTGTATTTTTAGTACAGAGGAGATTTCACCATGTTAGTCAGGCTGGTCTCAAACTACCAACCTTAGGTGATCGACCTGCCTCAGCCTCCCAAAGTGCTTGGATTACAGGTGTGAGCCATTGTGCTAGGCTTCTTTTGGTCTCTGTTGAAGTATCATCTCCTCAGGAACTTCCTGGACCCTCCTATGGAAAACACCACTCAGGCCTCTAGGTCCCTCAGTGATTTATTTACTGTCATAGACCTTACCACCACCTGCCTCATTAAATATTTATTTGCTTGTTTAATGTCTGTTTTCTCCACTAGAGTATGTACTCCTTAAGGTCATGAACTTCATCTATGTTATTCAAAGCTGTACTCCTCAGTACCTGGAATGATGCCTGAACCATAATGGGTGCTTAATAAATGCCTGCTGAATGAATGAATGAATGAATGATGATGATGAATAGACTGTTTTTCAGGTAGGCAAAATAATTTTCACTGGAAAGTAGTACTCAGACATGATGTTGGAAAGTCAGAATGAGCGTAAATTGTGGTAAAAATTTATTAAAGGGAAGAGTATAGATTTTATTGTATAAGTCATGTGTAGCCATTAAAACTTCTTGAGGAGGAGAGAGATCCAAGATGGCCGATTAACAACAGCTCAGGGTTGTAGCTCCCAGTGAAAGCGCAGAGAGCCAGTGGACGCCGCACTTTCAGACGAATTCTTGTTGCCCACAGACTAGGAGATTCCCGGCGGAGGAGCCACAC